>VSMD01047814.1:0-64249 GCA_008750895.1 Mirza zaza
GCTGATCTGCCCCTGAAGGCACACACACCTCAGCAGGCTGTTCACGTATATCCCTTCTGTGCCCCGGGCAATGCGAGGCCTCGGTGCACGGGATGTGGTCTGCAGGTCTGACCTCTGGGTCCCAGAGTTCAAACTTTGTCCCCACCAGGGAGACGAGTGCCTGTCCCAATTCACCCACAGGGAGCCCAAGCTGGGTCTATGTCTCTCAACCTCAGGCTCTGCCCCGTTCTCCTGGGATCACTGTGCCAGCAGGACCTGGGAGGGCTGGCGGGCAGAGAGCTCACAGTCTGAGTTCCGCTTAGCTGTAGGGCCCCCAAAGGGAAGGTCCCTTTCCCTGTAGGTGCCTCCGGCTGGTGGCTATATTGTCTCTCTGTCTCTCTGGGCAGCCGTGGGTAGGGTCGGGGGAGGGGAGGAGGAGGCAATATGGCGTCTGCCGCGCGGCTCGGGTCTGTGCACACGGAGGTGCCCCGAGGGAGTTGGGAGCCTGGCGCCGCATACGCTACTGGCTTACCGCTCACTGGCGGCGGTTGTCGCTGTGCTGGTGGCCTCAGGTCCCTCCGCTTGCTGGGGAGCCCACCGGCAGTCCGGGATGCAGGGGAGGGGAAACGGCAGATCCACCTCCCCTTCCCGCTGGTCTCCGGGCTGCTCCGGGGGTCCCAGCCTCCAGTTCTCCTCCGCGACCTCCTCCCGTGGAGTCTCCTGTGGTCTCAGGTACTCCTCCTGCCAACCCTCATCCGATGTAGGCTCGTCTTCTTGCTTCTTTCTTCTAATTTCTGCTAGAATCTGTCTTTTCTGCAGGGACTCTCTATCTGGTGGTGTTTCTCATCCGCCATCTTCTGGGCGGGGCCTCAAAGTTCTAAAGTTTGAAAGAGCTTGCTCAATCATTTGTGGAAGTATAGTTATCCCGAACTGGAAAAACATATATGTAGGTGACATCACTCTGTGATTAATTTCCTCTGTGTGGCCACCATCTCACTTTGGGAAATCAAATGTTCACCTGAGAGCAGGGTGTGGGGATGGGTGGTGGTGTACCTGGGACCTGGGAAAAATGTAGACCTGCCCAGGATCCCTGTTCTGCGGACTGAGTCACAAACACACAAAACCAAGGTTTGGGAGGGACACACCTAAGACCAAGGTTAGAACCCACTGATTAGAGCAGCAGTATCTGGTTTACTCCCTGGCAGCTCCTGCATAGGTACTTCTACAATCAGACTGAATGAAAGGGCTCGTTCAGTTTTTCTTCCATGGTAATTTGAAACCAACCTGGGAACAGCTTGTTCTAATGTGGAGTGGATAGGACATTTGTTTCAATCAACACTGAGAGCCAGACAGGGAATGTGTGCGTGTCTACTATTCCCATTTGCTAAGGATGTGCCTCCTTCCCATGGCTTCTGAGAGCTTTTACCCATGTGCCCAGTAGGAGGACATGGTCCCTTGTGAATGCTATTTCTGCTTGGAGATGACTTTCTTCCAGCACCTTTCTGTTCTCCAAGGCTGTTCACTCCTCTCCTGTCCCAGGGAGAATTTTTTTTTTTTTTTTATGATTCCACATTGTTCAGTATAGCTTGGAAAATTTTACAGTGTTTTCTCAGATGTTATTTCATTTGAACTTTACAGACCTTCAAGGTAAAAGGAGTAGTCTGTCAGTGTTCATGTTTTACAGATAAAGAAACAGAGCTTCAGAGAGGTTCGATGACTTCTAATAAGTGGCAGGGCTAGGAAAATAGCATTGGGCTTCTGACTTCTACCTCAAAAAAGGGGCAGAAGAATGATAGCAGAGGAAGTGTATTCTGTTATAGTTTTAGGCCTATCTAGAATAATTCTGGCTTATTTTAAATTTCAGCTGAAGATGTTGCAACTCCTCTACTGCTGTCTTAGAGTTGATTTAGGCTGGAGTCACCTTGACTCATCACAAATGCCTTCGCTGCAATTCTTTCTCTCCCCAAGTATGATCACCCCAGTGCTATTAAACAGATTGTAAGGAAATGAAGTGTTCAGTGCTATCTTACCGTAAGAAGCCACCTTTTAAATGAGTCTCTTGACTTCTTAGTGTTGCCTCAGAAAATGTATTCTTCAGTGTAGAGAATGTTTAGCTGCTTCTGGAAGGGCTGCAGGAACTGGACATAGTCCCTGTCACCACAGGGCATCACAAAGATACAGTTGACAGCTTAAGAGACCAGCCAGCTGAGTGAAATTTGTCAGTCAACAAATAGCTTGAACCCTCTTGGATCATTTTTGCTCTATTTTCTTGGATAGTTTTTATTTGGAGGAAGTGAATGACCTTCCCTCTTGCTCAAGATTTCTCTGTCTCTGTTTGCTTTGGCATCTTTTTTTTTTTTGGTGCCTGAATCTGCCACTTCACACTTGGCCTCTTTTTCTACATCTACCCCTGACTCCACCTTCATCTCTTTCTCTCTCCCTTCATATATGTGTATACGGTTGTTTTGTTTTTGTTGTTTCTCTCTTTCATTTTTCTCTTATATTGCCTGTCACCTTGATTTTCTGTAAACATATAATTATCACTAACAGAGTAAAGAGACTTATAAATGGTGAAGAAAATTTGAAACAATTTCTTTTAAGAATCTTTGGATCATTGTGTGTGCACGCCCATCTGAAAATGAAATGCATGTGTTGTTGACTTATTTCCTTAATACTAATCTCCAAATGTGTAAATGAAATATTCTGTATCTTCTTCTTAGTATCTCCCTTGTACAAATGCCTTCATGCCTCCCTTTCGACACAACTGCAGTTCTAGATCAGATATATTTGCATAGATAGTATTAGAACCTTGCAAAAATACACTTTCTGAAGCGTGGCTGCCCAGGAGAAGGGGGCCAGCAGGTGGCAGTCTCCTCTCGTAGAAGAGCTGAGAATGGTTTCACTGTGATTTTTCTTGATGGCAGTTTGCTTTAGTGAATGAACTTTTAAAGAACCAAAGTTAATCCATTCTTGGATTGATGGGCACGCCGAAATAAAAAAAAAAAAGATAATAATAATAAAAAAAAGAACCAAAGTTAAGTTCTCAGTTGTGTTATGCAAACTCTGGGTTGGTTTAAAGAGAAAGTAGACCATCTCAACCCCGCCCTCCAAGTTCTTCTCATGTTTTTACACAAGTGTTGGATTGGGAGATAATTTTATTGTTGCCTGGGCATCTGAGCATCATTCAATAGGTGTTGAAAATTTCATTTTTACTTTCAGGATTATTGATTCATGAGAGAGAATGAAATGTCCCTTTGGTATGGATAGCACCTGGAATTTTGGAGTGAGTCATCATTTGCACCAACCACACATTCTCCCATCCCATTTTCATCTGAGGAAACAGATCCACAAAAGATTTGTTCAAAGACTAATAGCTGTAGGGGAGAGGGTCAGAGTTAGGAAAAAAGTTCCCCAAAGTGGCTGGGCTTTTTCTTGATGGCAGTTTGCTTTTTTGAATGAACTTTTAAAGAACCAAAGTTAAGTTCTCAGTTGTGTTATGCAAACTCTGGGTTGGTTTAAAGAGAAAGTAGATCATCTCACCCCCACCCTCCGAGTTGTATAGTGATTATTCTCATGTTTTTACACAAGTGTTGGATTGGGATATAATTTTATTGTTGTCTGGGCATCTGAGTATGCCCAGAGGGCTGCAGTATCTTAGCACCTGGAATTTTGGAGTTAGTCATCATCTGCACTAACCACGCATTCTCCCACCCCATTTTCATCTGCGGAAACAGATCCACAAAAGATTTGTTCAAAGACTAATAGCTGTAGGGGAGAGGGTCAGAGTTAGGAAAAAAAATCAAGAGCCAAAGTGGCTGGGTCTTCAGTAAGTGTGCTTAAATTGAGGGGGCAAAAGCAGCACCAGGCTTCAGTGGGCTGCCAAACCCTGCACATGTTCACAAGTGATTATCTTCAGTGTAATCCCCATAGCAACGGAGCAAAGTGCCTGCCCGTAGCTGGATGATAAAGATGATTATGGTAGAGAAAGAAAGAAAATCCTAGGGACAGCTTGATTGAGGAGGGGTTGCTATGGGTGCCAGCTCACTCCAGTGCGTTTTTGTAGGCAGCTGCAGCAGCCTCGTTTGAGAGCGGCCTATGGAGCTCGTTGTTTACATAATCAACCAGAAAGCACTTATCCGTGTTGGTCTGTGCTTGGGAGCTGGCTAGCAAGCCAGAAACCACCCTGGTTCACGTTTCTGTAGCTCCTGAAGGTGTCTGAAGATGGATACTGCCAGCTTATTTCTGCCATTTGCTCTGAGGATCAGCAAGCCAGAGCAAGTTGCAGAACTTTAGGCTAAGGGAGAGATGCTAATGGTAGTTTTTTTCAAAGGAAAATGCATGCAAAAATTGGCTGATAAAACTAGGCTTAATAAACACAGGACAAAGCTCAAGCCAGGCCTCCCTATGAGTTCCTTTCCCTGTGCTTTTAAAATTGGTTTATGAATGTTAAATAGTTTCTGTGAAATGACATGTCTCTAAAAATCAGAGATAGCAAGTGCTTTTGATAGAGGCAACTAAGCAGTGCCCTGGTCTCGTTGGTTAATATCAGCGTGATGGACATGGAGGTGCATTGGCCTGCTCCGATCCTGCTTCAAGGAAGGGCTTGCTGGCCAGCTGTGGGGAGTGCGGTCGGCAGACAGCCCATAGCTGTTGCAGCTTTCTGTGCCTCTTTCAGCTGCAAAGGTCTGTCACTCCTGCCACCTCCAGTGTCTGAGATGGAGAGCGGGATAAAATCCCAGCCACTTCTACCGGAAGATCACTTCCGATGGGTGCCACTCTCCACAGCTCTCATCCAGGCTGGCTGAGGCTCATGGGCCTGCACCGCAGTTTTTCCTCCTCTGCCCCATCCCTCTTTGTCCCCTGCCCGGCACAGGTGTTGATCCCAAATCCATCCCAAATCCATCGAGCATCTGCTTTAGGGAAACCCAACTTGCAGCAGCCACCCTGTCTCTTCTGCTTGGAAACAGTAGAAAAAAAAATAAATGGCCCCATAAAGTCAATGCCTAAAAGTCTTTCGAGATGATTTACCTTTTCGATAATTTTTACATAAGGGAGGAGAGGATAAACTTTACAAAGTCTCAAAAAAGGAAAAAAAGTTATCTAGTATTAAGACTATAAGGAAGTTAGTTACAGTAGATTGACTCTCAACATAGACCACATAACCACTTTTTATCATACAATGGGAAGAAAAGGTTTCCAAATTCTTGATTTACCAGGCTCTAAAAATCACTCTGAAGGTTTTTTCATAACCAGCTTCTTTGTATGATTGCCTTACATGGTTTTCCATGTTTCTGATTGTGTTTTGTGGTTCCATCAACCTGCCTAGCTAGTCTCAAAATACCAAAGTGTTGCCTTGTCCTCATTGTGGGTGTGGTTGAGGTTCCCTCCCTTGGGATTTCCTGCCAGGGGTGGGTTGGGGGAAGCAGGGGAGGGATGGATAGGGTAGAGAGGAGGGTGTAGGGAGTTCATCTCTAGGGTGCCAAGCTAAACTCTGTTACACTAGTAACTTTGTTTCCAGAACTTGCTGTATCTGCTCTTGACCCTTTTATTATCTAATTGGGTAGGTTGGGGGTAGTTTGGAATATAATGGATTGGATCAGGAAAACCAAAAATCTGAAGGGTTATATGACCCTCATCTTGAAGGTGCTGCAGAGGTAATGAGCACAGTTAATGAACGACTGATTCATGGCATTGGTAAATTTAGTTTTGAGCACCGAGGTTGATCACATGCTAGCTGTAACCTAAAAAGTAATATTCATATGCAACAAATTGGGTTACATGAAGTCTGGAAAGTTTATAATTGAAAAGGTACAGACATATAAGCAACAATTCAGCCCAAGTCATATTTAGAACCATTTTTAATATGATCCCAAGGGGTGATATCCTGTGTCATACAGGGGCTGGATTTTGTGTATGCGTGAGGGTTAAGATAACATCTTGTTCTTGTCGTTATTTCAGGAAGCATTTCTTATTAGAACCATCTCCTAGAAGAAAGAAAGTTATATTAAAAAAGATTGAAACATGAGTCAGTTTTCAGAATTTCAGAATGATGCAAAACTAAATATATGAATCCTGGAAAATTTAGTGAGAGTAGATACCTTAAAAAAACAAAAACAAAAACAAAACGTGACCAAGAAGAGTTGGTCTTCATTTCTGGGATTAACCAATCCTGATAATTAGATATGAATATAGTTTTGTCATAAAAGTGTGGCTTAGGTTTTACTCAGTAAAGCTATTTTGTTTAATGCTAATATAGTACTCTTGGATTTCATCTGATAGTGAAAAAAAGTTACAAACTTCTTTCGAAATGGAAATGTCTTTTTTTTCTTCAGTGATGATTCAAAACGTTCAAAAATATTTTCTCACAATGCCACTGATGGAGAATTTTCAGAACTCTCCCTTTTAAATTCTGTCACATTTCCAATTTGTGGAACCCCAAAATGGGAGTTATAGGTTGAACCTAAGTGATGGCATTTTAGGTGTACTCAAATTGGCAACGCAAACGTGTCCTTTGTTGGGTATTAGGTTCTCACAGTGTCTCCTAAACAAAATACATTGGCTTTAAAATTAGTGGCTTCCATCATGTGTTGGCTGGGCTCCTTTGTTAGGTCCGTACTATAAAAAAATCAGAGAACATTTAGTCCCAGCTGCCCTGGCTTGGATAAATACTTTCTTTTTCCTTTTCTCATTTCACTCTTTGACCTTTTAAAGGAAGGTTTCCTCCTTCATTCTGCCATTAGCATTCATCTCTGCTGGTCTTTCCTTTAGTTCATCCTGTCATTTCTAGTTTTTCCTTGCCTGTTTGTATGAATGTACCCCTCCCACACCCCACTGCCATGTTAAAATAATCTACCAGAAAGGGAAAGAGAGAAAGACATAGTGCTCACTTAAAAGTGTTGGTGGCTCTTTTTAGAGGTCTTGATTGGACTTAATCCTTCAACTGGCTAGTATTTTACTTAAGATAGATGTTATTGTTCAGCCTTATCTTCTCTAAAAGATAGCAGAACAGGGAGAAAAAGGACAAAATTTTGTAGCATTTACCAAATCACAGAAAAATGTTCTTACCGGATCACCTGGGGATAACCAGGGCAGTTTGGAGAAGTTTTTCCTTCTCATTGTTTTTCATTTATTTATGCTTTGAGTACTATCAATGCTCAGTTTTAAATTCCCACCAAGAATGTTCTCATTTTATCATAAAACTTCAATTAAGTCTCTTAATTTTCTTCTTAGCTCTATCACTCTAATGTCCAGAGGAGTCATTAAGAAACTGCAAAGAGACCGTAGTCCTCATTGTATCTGCCATGTCCTTTGGAATGTGTTTACCAGATATTTGTGACTTTCTTCAGAGCAGTAAAATATTGACATTAAGAAAGAGAATATTACCCGAGGGCCCAAAGGCACAACATTATCCCGGAGCTAATTGTCAATAATTTGAAATGTAAGAACAAAACTGAATGTACGAATGTAATTCTTTGCAAAGATGACTCTTACTGGCAAACGTGGTCCTCTGGAGTTTGAATGAAGAGCTCCAGATGCTTCTAAGACGCAAGCACATTCTCTTTTCTTCCCTGTAGGTCAGTGGGATAGCTCATTCCATTACCTTTGATGTGCCACCCCTGAGAGTCTGCCCTGTACCTTTTATTCTGAGTGGATGTTCACATCTTTTCCATTTGCTCATTCTATCTATCTTTAGATGAGCCAAGAGATCAATGGTTTTGATACATGAATATTTATTTTGCCATACAATTTTTCCTTTATGCTTTACACATCGTGCAATCTACTGGTAAAGCATCACATACTTCTTGGAATCCTACATATTTTTTTGACCTTTTATTTGGAAATAACTTTAAATTGATAGAAAATACTTGAGTAAGAATAGTACAAAGGACACCAATGGACTCTTTCCCCAGCTTCCTCTATCGTGAACATTTTACACAATTTTCTTAATCATTTGTGCACTGTCTTCTCTCCAGACATACATATATACATGCATAATGTGTATGTACATGCATGTATATGCACACATAATATTTTGTTTTCACTAAAGGATTTGAGAATAAGTTTTACACATCATGACCTTTATTCCTAAATAGTTTAATACTTTTTACAGGTAGGTATATTCTCTTATATAACCACAGGCCAGTTGTCAATTTGAGTAACTATAGCATTGATACCTTTTTCTAATTTGTATTTCTGTTTTCTCATTGCTTGGATAATGTTTGTTATAGCTTCTTTTTCCTCTGTTACAGGATCCAGTCTATGAGCAGGTAGTGCATTTAGTTGTCATGTCTCTTTAATCTCTGCAATGTTTCCACAGCCTTTTTTTTGTCTTTTATGACATTGACATTTTTAAAGGTCGTGTCCCCCCCACTTTTAAACAATGGAAGTCTCCTCATTTGGAATGTGTCAGATGTTTCCTTATGATTAGATTTAGGTTGTGCATTTCAGGCCAGAACACTGCATCTGTGATTTGGGCGCTTCTCAGACAGTGACACCTGGAGGCACATGATGTCCATCTGCCCCTCACTGGTGATGTCAACTTTCATCACACAGCAGAACTGTTGCCCCATTACTCCAATGGTAAATGGTTATGCCATTTCCTTCCTTCCTTCTCTTCTCTCTCCTCTCCTCTCCTCTCCTCTCCTCTCCTCTCCTTTCCTCTCCTCTCCTCTCCTCTCCCCTCCCTCCCACCTTTCTCCCCCCTCCCTCCCTTCCTTTCTTCTTTTGTTCATCCATAAGAAACAATATAGTTGCCATTTTCTCCCTTGCAAATGATGAATGGTTTATGGAGAGACACTTTAAAACCATGTAAATATCCTGCTCCTCATTAAAGTTTCCCTTTAGATTTAGTATCCATTGTGATTCTTGCCTGAACTAATCTTTATTGTGATGGTGACACAGGGTGAGGATCTACTTCATCACTCCCTCCAAGCTTGGCAGATGACACTCTGCTGATACCAAGGACCCTGGCTTTTCCTCACGTGTGTGTGTGTGTATGTGTGTATGTGTGTGTGTATGTGTGTGTGTGTGTATGTGTGTGTATGTGCCTTAGTCCCTGGCTGCCCTAACAGAACACTTTAGACTGGGTAAGTTGTAACTAGAAATTTATTGCTTACAGTTTTGGAGGCTGAGAAGTCGAAGATCAAGGCACCAGCAGATTTGGTGTCAAAGGAAGGCGCTTTCTTCATAGCTGGTGACTTCTCTGTCTTCTTACATGGTGAAAGGGGTGGACAAATTTCCTCAGGCTCCTTTTATAAGGGCACTAATCTCATTCACGAGAGCTCCACCCTCATGACCTAATCACCTCCCAAAGGTCTCATCTCTTAATACCATTACCTTGGGGGTTTGGTTTCAACATATGAATTTTAGGGGAACACATACATTCAGATCCTGGGTTTCTGTTTCCTCACCCTAACCCACCCCAGATGGTCTATAATTATTATCGTTGTTAGCTTAGTGCTCAGATTATCCCAGATTTGGTCAGTTGGAGTCCCTTCAAGCTGGCTCTATGTGCCTCTGTCACATCTCCACTATTCTTTTGAGCACATCTTTATCTTCTGTTACAACAATATGTTCTAGTCTTACTATCCTTCCCCCAGCCCTGCCTTCAGCCACTTCTCTAAGAACCCCAGGCTCCTTTTAGTGGAGAATGGTGTTAGAGATCAAAATCCGTGTACTAGGTATATATGTTTTCTCATTTCCCCTTCTTTTTAAAAGCATAGGTAATAGTATTAGATATGATGTTTGGTGCTTTGATTTTTTTTTTCATCTAATAAGATCTCTTGGCCAACATTCCACATCAGTTCATAGAGGAGCTTTCTCACTATTTTTTGACGATGACATATTATCCATTGTGTGTTTGTACCAGAGTTTATTCAACAAGCTCCTATGATTGGACATGTAGTCAGTTTGTAATATTTTGTAATTGCAAACTAGTAACAAAAGTGAATAAACTTGTATAGATGTATTTTTGCATGTCGAAGGGATATTTTCAGGATAAATTCCTAGAAGTGGGATTGCTGGGTTTAAAGGTAAATGCATATGTGATTTTATTGCATATTGCCAAATTCCATTCCGTGGGGTTCGTCTCATTTTGCATCACCAACAGCAGTGTATGGAAGGGTCTGTTTCCCCATGACAGCCTCAGCAACAAACTGTACTGTGAAGCTTTTGAATTTTTTTAATCTGATGGGTGAAAAGTGGTATCATTATAGTTGTAGTTTGCAGCTATTATTGTCATTGAATGTCTTTTTATATGCTTATGGAACTTTTAAATATCTTCTTATAAATTACCTATTCATATTTTTGCCCATGTATCTATAGGATTTTTGGTATTTTTCCCCCTCAATTTTTGAAAGTTCTTGTTTTTTATATTAGGGATATCAGTCCTTCATTTGTAATATATGCAATATTGCTTATATTGCAAATATTTTCCTTTGGTTTGTACTTTATTTGACTTTGTCTATATATTTTTTCCTTGCAAAACTTTCGTTAATTTTCAGTTAGTTAAATTTATTTAGTTAAATTTACTCTTTTCTTCAATGGCATCTGAATTTTTTATCACAGTTAGAAAGACTTTTCCTACACCCATATTATTTATAGAGGAATTCACCCATCTTTTCTTTCCTTGGTACTTGTATAGTTTTTCTTTTTTGTACATTTAGATCTCTGATTCACTTGGAATTTATTTTTGTATATAATGTGAGAAGTTGATCTAATTGTATCTTTTTCCAAATGGCTAATCATTTGTCCAGCATCATTTATAGAAAGACCATTTTTGCTCTAGTGATTTGCGGTACCACCTCTATCATATGCTAGATTCTATATGTAAATAAGCCCTGTTCTTTTTTTAGGCATTATATATATGGTGATAAAAAGCTGGATTAAGTAAGCCCTCTGAATTAAGGACTCTCATAAAGAAGAAGTTTTAAAATTAAAATGTCATCTAAAAATTTTGGCATTATCATTATTGGAGTGTCTGAATTAGGTGTCACAATTAAAACAGTAGAGTAGTCATATTCCCCAGCACCAGCTCTCAAGCTATTAAAATGCAGATTCCTGACTTCAGCCATCAAAAATTTTTATTTTATTTTATTTTATTTTATTAAGTAGGGATGGGGCCTTGATATTTTTATCTATTTAAGAAGCAGCACAGTGAACGTGGCATAGCGGGTTATTAGATCACTTTTTTTTCTTAATTTTTTGAAATTTCAACATATTACCGGGGTACAAATGTTTAGGTTACTTATATTGCCCTTGCCCCACCCAAGTCAGAGCTTCAAGTGTGTCCATCCCCTAGATAATGCGCACCATACCCATTAGGTGTGAATATACCCGTCCCCTCCTCCCCCTCCCATCTGCCTGACACGTGATGAATGTTATTTCTAGATCCCTTTTTGCAACGCATGGTCTTAGAGGAAAGAGGCAGCTTACCTGAGATAAATATTCGATATAGCAACATGTGTGAAAGGTAGTAGTTATACTGTTTTGATGATGACAAAAGGAAATACAGGCTTTCCACGACATAGAAAACAAGAGAATTAATTACTCAAGGAGCTAGAAGTTGAGCACTGAGGCTGTTGGAAGTAAATTCACATTTAGTAAAACCATCCTTTGGATTTTATTCTTGGTTGTCTGGACATGAGATGTAGGTCTGTGGTTCTCGGGTCTTTTTAGTTTTACATATTGCTCAGGAAGCTCCACTCTGAATGACTTATTTTTGTGATAAAGCCTCATTTCACCCACAATAGTGGGAAGGCTGCTCCGATTTTGTGAGGTTAGAAATGAGATTACATAAGTACCTTTGTTACAGGTTAATATCACACATTTTATGATGAAAGCATGCCTATCGCTTTTTACACTGTCTCCTACCATCTGCAAAAATTATTACTCCTGATATGTTCTTTCAAAACGCAGGACCTAAATGGTTGAGCATGGAAACGATAATTGATACAGTTCTCTACCAAGCTTTGATTTTAAAAATCTGGCCATATTGTGTGTTAGGAGGTGTAGGAAACACTTGCTTCCATTTTCTGAGGCTGATTCACTGAATCTTTTTATCCAGATTTGTTTTCATCTGTTTATTCCTTTATCTCACAGATTAGAGTCCATTGTGGTTCTAATCTCTGTTATGCATGTTCTTTATGAATAAAATTCCAGGCACACAGAGCGCACATGTGCGCATTTTACTACAAGATAGTAAAATCTCAGTCTGTGGGGACTGCATTTCCAATGTGGGCACCTTATGGTTCTCATTCTTTGCAGTTTTAAAATTTTATGTTAATGTGGCATTATGGATGAGGATTTCTCTTTTCTTCTGTGAGTCCTGGCAGTATACAGCAGCCATAGAATAGCTAAACTTGAGGAGGCTTTTTGGCAAAGATTTAAATATCTGTCCTCTGGCCTTTTCTTGTTCTCTTCCCCATTTAATAGCACAAAGCTAATGAGGATTTCACTTTGGTGAAATCTGCCTACTAAATGATGCTTGCAAATAACACATTCATCTATTAGCATTTGGGATTTTGATTAAGTCAATCTGCAAGTAATTTCATTTTCGTGGCTGTTAAAGAGTATAGTGCGAAAGGAAAAATATGTTTTGGCATTGACTACTTTGAGGTCCCTTTACAGTTTATCAAACTCCATGGAAATTATAATGAGGCTTTTTAAGGTACAGGTGTACATTAATATACCCTTTTGATTCTAGCACTTCTTATATGATACACTAATAATGCATATGTCATACATTGCTAATAAAATGTCAAAAATTGGACTGATAGTCTTAAAGTGTTGAACACTGTTTTATTGGTTTACTAACTCTAATTGAAACACTGTCTCCATTTTTCCATTTTACTGCTTAAAATATTTGCCCCATTGTTTTATTTATGCTCTTGTTGCATCTTTGTCTATAACTATATTTACTTGAATATTCATATTCTGTGGCAATTCATGGGCCTTTGACTTATCATTTTCCCACTAACCTCCTTACTTAGAAATTCCTTCATCTCATTTGTCAACAACCTCTGCTTATCTCTGAGGTACCTTGGATTATGCTGACTCAAATGAGGATACTGACTTCGGTAGTTCAAGACTCAGTGACTTTGAGACAGAAAATGGAGCCTGTGGTGATGTTCTCCCTCATTCTGACTGTTTGAATAATGCTTTTTACTCACTCCATTACTCCTCTAGAAAAACATTTTAATATTTTTGCCATTTATATTTTTCTAATATTGTACTTGAATCAATGCCTTAGTCTAGATTTAACAGGCTGTACAGAGTTGTTTTCAACAGAACAAAGAAAATCCAACTCCATTTAGGTTGTCTTTCATTTGCAAATACTAAATGAAACTTGAACTAGAAGTTGTATAACTTGGAATGAAACAGTCTTCATAAAACTGTTTTGTTATCGCATTAAAAGTTTTCCAATGTTTATTTTCAGTGTATTTTTAAAAACCCCATAACCACTGGTGCTAAAATAACCATGGAGTTGTTTTCATTCACTAGATTCCACTGGAAAAAATAGCTAAAGTAATTGTATAGATTGTTACTTTATTGTTTTGTGTCCTGCGTAACTGATTCTTTGCTTTACGTACAAATGCACTGAATCTTAAAAGCTATTCATTTTCTGTTGAAATAAGGTACCCTTTCAACTGAGTAACTTCCTAAGTCCTAGAATGAGGCTCTTTTCTTGAGTAAATGCTATTCTTCTTTAAAGTATTTTAGATTAGAATTTTTAAAAAATAGTTTATTATTCTTAAGTAAGAAGTCCAGACACTATTAGATGGTAGAGTTGGTTTAATGACTTAATGATGTGAGGTTTAACATCTCTGCAAGTGGTTTTGCCTTTTCCAATGGTCAGAAGATGGCTGCCATCAATTTCACCATCATATCTTCTTTTAAGTCAGGAAGAGAGGAAAAATACCTGACTTTTGCTTATAACTTAAAACATATCTATGTTTTAAATATGTATATCTATAAAAATATCTAAAAAAATCTGTATCTATATCTATAAAACTATTCTCAGGAGGATCTGTAACCTGAAGATAGAAATGCTATAAATTTTCTGTTTGGAATAATGTTTTTACTTTTCAACTTGATTATCTGAAAGGTTATAAAATTATCTCTATTACATTATTACTTAACATATATTCATTTAAGAAATATTGTTCACTATTTGCCATATAATGTTTAGAAGTTGGGACTACAGATGCTAGTAAAACAGAAATTTTTGCCTTCAAGTAGCTTCTTGGATTCATCAGGAAGAAATACAAGAAAATAGACAATATAGTACTGTGTGAGTGACAATCCATGGAGCTTAGCATTACAAAAGTATAAAGGTAGGGTGTGGGGTTGCTATCTGGTACCTGGAACAGATGAGACTTGACCTGAGATCTGGAATAGGAATAAAAGGTAATTGATAAAGGTGAAGGGGGAGGTATTGACAGGGAAAATCACTGGGTGCTGGGACATGGCCGCTGACTGCCTCCCGGCCTCTCCTAAGCTGCTTCGGACATACTAGGCTGAGGCACAGAGGCTCCTTGAGCAGTGGCCTCGTGTCTGTTCTCAGCGGTGCCTGTCATCTCCATGGGCTGCGCTGCTGCGGCGATCTTGATTGGATGTTAAAGCTTGTTGCTGATTGGATGTTAAAGCTTATTGCTGATTGGATGTTAAAGCTTGTTGCTGATTGGATGGTAAAGCTTGTTGCTGATTGGATGCTAAAACTTGTTGCTGATTGGACACTAAAGCTTGTTGCTGATTGGATGTTAAAGCTTGTTGCTGATTGGACGCTTTCTGAATCCTACCAAGGGTAGGAGGAGAACAAGGAAGAGGGGTCAGAAGTTGATGCTAAGCCTGATGGCAGAATAAAGGCTATTCTCCGACTCTTCGTGTGCCGCTCGGTTCTTTGCCCGGTCAAAAGCTGAAGCACTAGCTGTACCACTTGCCGGAACAGTGGGGTGGCTATCCAGGCATGAGGACCAGCATGTACAAAGGCCTGGAAATAACGGAGTGCATGGTTTACTCAAGTTGTACAAGTCATTCTCTATGGCCAGATCATAGGCATGAGGGATGGAAATTTAGGCAAATACTTTACTTAGGTCTTTGTCTTCATCCTGTCCATAGCAGTTACTCTGTCGCCTTCTATTTTCATCTGAAGCTAATTGCTTAGAACTTAGTTTTGCTTCCACTATTCTGGAAACCATGAACTAACAAGTAAAATATTTTTCTTGTATCAACATTAACATTTAGTAGAAACTGCATGTTGGTGATCTACTGGCCTAATCTGACCTACAGAAATAGATAGTGGGGTGTTTATTCTTTTTTTTTTTGGTTTTGTATAGCATAAAAAGTTGAATTCATTTCCAACATTTAAAAATCAAGATATTTCACAGATAAATCCAATTCGTTTGCAAAAATTAGAAAATTTGGAAATACTAGGCCAGCATTCCCATGCGACAAGGATAGGCTGGAGCTGAGTAAGGGCAGGTGGTATCTAGTTCACCCCAGTCCTCATTTCCTGTTGTTTTATAACATGTCCACGTGACTGATTTAAGGTCATTGATTGGCTCCTGAAGGCACTTATATTTGCTATCTCTAGCACAGGACATAGAACTATAAAGACATGGTTAACTTGTACACTAGCAGTTCTAGTCAAGGTGTGGTGACATAATTCTGTTTTCATTGACACGAACTGACAACATTGTCAATAGGTGCACACTGGCCACCAGCTTGCTTGAGTGAATGGCAATGAAACACCTCTGTATTGTGCATCTTGTTTTTAATCATCCCATGTGATTTTTGTGCCTCTCAAAATGGTTCTTCCCTGATAGACATTATAACCTAAAAAACCCCTCAGCAAATTCTAACAAAAGGAACATAAGACTGTAAATCTTGAGGCCATGATGACTAGTCACTAAGTAACTTCCTAATGGCCTTGGCTAACCCATTTAATCTCCTTGGCCCTCAGTAATATTAATAATATTCTATTAATAATATTCTATTACAAAATATCTACAATTTCACCGGTGCTATCTAACTGATGAGATTATCACTGGCATTCAGGAAAAGCAGTGTACGCCATCAGCATTGTGGACAGTGACTGGGACCTGCAAATGAAAGGGACTATTGCCTATGGTTAGGAGTCTTGGGGGTCTTGATGAGGTTGCTGAGCAGAAATTACTACTAACCTAAGGAAACTGTCCAACTTTAAACCTTGATGACTTCTCACAAGTGAAAAGGATGCCAAAGCGTGGGAAGTCCATATGTATGGAGACTTTCAGGATTGTGGTTGGTAGACAGACTGACAGTAGACAAAGGTTTAAAGACTTTCTGCATTGTGTTTTGCTCAGAGAGTGGATGGGATCTATTGAACCTGTTATTCTGTGGGCAAGATTAGACTTCTATAACAAAGACAAAAAAAAAATAGAAATTATCTGGCCTACTTCACTCATTTTAATTATGACAAAGTAGGTTCTCAGAGGGACAAAGTGACTAATTAGTATCAGAGACAAGACAAGAAGCGCTGAACGTCTAAACTCTCAATCCAAAGATCTTTCCATTATACCTGTGATCTCACTCAGGAGAGAAAGCTTTTGATGCTCATATGTGTTTTACCTGAAAAGCTGTTGGTTTTTGCTGTTTCATAGGAAAGCTAGAGAAGTTCCTTTTAAAAAATTGTATCCTTTAAGGCTTGTTTACCTTTTGGGTCACCTACCGTAGTATCAATAAGTTTTTGTCATCTTTGATGACAAGGATGTTAGGAGAGCAACAGGAATTCTGATGAGATTTGGTTTTTCAGTGGTTAGAGGGAACAGGAGAAAGATTGCTCTACTGACTCAAATATTCTGGAAGGCAAAAAATTCTAAGTACATCTTACTCTTTTGGCTGTTGGAAGCATAGGTCTTCAGTCCTCTAAATATGAGAAGAACCTTCACAATTGAAAATCTGGTATGATTTTTTACACTGACAAGGAAACCTATCGGAGATGAGTAAAATAGTATATCACCTCTAAGAAACTTTCCCATTCTAAAAAGTTTTGTTAGTATTTCCCAGGAAAACGATTTTTATATTTGAAATTTTTAAAAAACTATAGTTTAAAAAGACATTGTTAGTTCAATATGTTCTTGTTGAAAACAATAAGCTATGCTGTAAGAGGCAAAAGGTTTCTTCGACACAGGTTTAAAATCCTTTGATAATGCTAGAATTGGACTATTATTATGCCTTTATAATTTAATGTCAGTTTTGTCTATCAATTATTATATTTCTAAGATTAGCTAATGTTAACCCTAAAGATGAATTCTTTACATTTGTTTAGTGGATTGCCAAGTCCTCTTGATTTTTTTTTTCTGTCTCCTGAATCATTTTTTCTTTTCTCTACTAGGCATATCTTACAGGGACTTCTGTAATATATTGAATCATTTTTTCTCCTCTCTACTAGGCGTATCTTGCAGGGACTTCTGTAATATATGAATAGCTTCCTAACTGATTTCCCTGCATTCACTCTTTGTGTTGAAGTGTGCCCACTGACAACCTGATTCAACTGGGAACTGCATTCTCAGAATCCCCTTCCTGTCGAGTTTCCTGTGGCGTTGGTCAAGAGGGGAGCTTGTGTGGAAATGAAGTAGTGAAGTACCCCGGATACAGAGATGCATGTGTGCATTCAGCAGGGGCCAGTTTGTCCTCGCTGTCCTCCACTCAGTAGCCCTCTCATCTTGCTAACTGCAGGACCTGCTGAGAGCTGTAGCCCAAGGCCCACCCCCAGATTAACTCCAGACCCACAGAGCAGGACCTGCCAGAGGCCACAGCTCTCCTGATCCCCCCAGGAGCCCCCTTTTACAGCCCCACTTGGCGAGCTCGCTGTGCTTGGCTGCTCAAGTCTCCCTGAAAGCTTTGTCTTGTCTCCTCGAGTCATGCTTTCTGAGGCTGGATAATGACTCTTCTGTCCTCCAATTCCCACTTCCAGACGTTTCCTTCCCCTGCTCTTTCCACACTTGTGTAAACTCTTAATTCCTATGCTAAATCCCTTATTCCCATTATGCTCACAGTGGCTCTGCTTCCCTGGCTACAGCCCAGCTCATACACACCTAAGCTCATCCATCGCCTTTCCCAGAGCGAAACTTTTGTAGTGACAATGATCATGCACTGACCCAACCCTCCCCATTCTCCGTGAATCCTTGATCCTCATCATCTCTTTCAAAACTCCCACTTCCCGGGATTCAGAGCTCCATCTCCCTGGGTTCTGTCCACCCTGGGCCACCCACTGGCACACTTAGGAGTTCAACGCTTCTGCTCTGACCCACTCTGCAACACAGCAGTCTAGGGTTTTGGGTGGAGCAGAGCTCGATTCAAATTCTTGTGCTGCCCCTTTCTACCTGGGGACTTGGGCAGGTTATTTGGCATTTATTAGGTGCAGCTTCCTCGCTTATAAAGGGGTAAGATAGCAGTAGCTACCTTATGAAAGAGGTGGCAGATGTAGGTACAAAGCTGGAAAGCATCTCATGGTGCCCGATACTTGGGAGGGTGCTCACAGATAGTGACTTGCTTCCTCTTTTTCTTTATTCTGCCAACAGTCCTCCATTACTCTCCAAGGAGCAGTGACCTCATAGTCCAGATGTTTCACTGGCTCCAGTACCACAGCCTCCAGTGGAAAAGGATAGCACCTGGACTGTGGACTCAAGCACCAAGCGTTGGGGTAAGAGCATCCTGGTTCAAGGGCAAGTGGCTCTATCTTTTAATGTGGATGATTATTCCTGTGAGTGATGGTAGTGAAGCCATATTTTAAAAAAATTGCTGCATTGATGCTGCTGAGAGATATGAACAATAGATAAAATGAGAAGAGAGAAATTTTAAAAAAATGGACTTGACTGTAAAATCAATATTAATTATAGATATTTATATACATGGCTTATTATTTGTACATAGTGACAATGATGCAAGGCATTAGGTATATCACACCACTAACTTATTTCGTTCAATTGCAACAATAAGTTCTCTCCACAGACACTTGGCCATTAAAGTTTGTTGTTCAGGTGCCATGTTCATGTGCTGACAACCTAGAACAACTAGAGGAATAGCAGTTTCCACAAAGGTAGATAGTTTTTACATTTCATTTCTCAAACAGTACTATGGGAAAGTTGTTATTCTTATCCGTATTTTTCTGATAAGAAACTAAGGCTCAGGGAATGTAAATAAGTGCCTAAAGCCATAAAGATATTCATGGGACACAAATGCTTAGGTCTTACTTGGACCTGCGTGGCAAAGTTGATCTGTTGGAAGATGTTTAGTGACACACATAAATACCTTTAATTAATGGCATGAAAACGTGATGAGAGTTGGATGTGCAAAAACCAAGATTCACAGGTCTAGATCTGAGTTCTAGATCTTGGGCCAAAGGTCTGACTGCTTATCTGCTCCTGGGGTCAGATTTCCTCTGATATTTTTATTTTTTGATATTTGCATCTGCATATGCTTTGTAATCTGTAGGCTTCCTAAAAGTTCCAAACGTTTAAAAACAATTCTTTAGCATCTTTGAGCATTTTCAAGCTACTCAAATAGCCTATCACTGTCTTCAATATTTTATAGGTACCATGTTCTGTTCCAAACAAATGATCCTGTCCCTATAGACAGTGTGGTGACTAGTCCAGGTGGACATTAGGTCCTCATGCCTGATGGTTCTTGGGAAGAGGAGGCTGTGATTGACCCCAGTTCTTCAATGAGGCCAATAAATACTCCATATTATTTAGATCGAATGAAAGTCAATTTTTCATGTTTGAAGGAAAGGACAATGGGATCAGACTTATATAATGCTTTGAAGTGTTAAGAAAGCTAGAGTGCATGTGCATCATTCTCTCCAAGGGTCTCTCAGCTGCTCATTTTACCTTGTGGTTTAGCAGTTATTTCATGCCCCATAAAAGCAGAGTGCCAATCATCCAATTAACATTATACCAATTAATTTATAGACATGGAGATTTACATGCACTCTGCTAATGCTGTGTTAATGAGTTTATGATTTTAGGAAATAGGTAGACCAATTTTAAGTTTTATCAATGTCAGTGGTTGAAATTAAAATGGAAATAGCAACATTTGTTTTTATTCTCCCTACAAAGCAACTAATTATTTTCCTCTGGGTAATGATAATTAACAAAATTCCTCTTGTATTCCTGATCAGTGCACAGCTGGTACGCTGATAATCACAAAAGACTTGGTTTTATGTGGTGACATTAAACCCCTGCCTAACTTGGGAAGTACATTAATTGTATACTATTGCCTGAGCTTATTAATTCTAAATTATGCCTCAATGAACTTCTAAACTTGGGAGCAACATTTATATTAGTAAATTGTAGTCAGTTTGCTAATATAAATTAGTAATCAGTAATCAGTTCACTAATATAAATTAGCAATGAGAGAGAGAGACAGAGAGAGAATCACAGGAATCTACTGCTGAGTACAGATTTTGTCTGCTCCAGAAGCTATAGTGTTATAGTTGGGCTTACAACTTTGATATGTTTGAATGCCAAAGGGACACCTCTTCCACTCTTGCATTTTTAGGCATTCTTCTTTCATTTAAGCAGGGATAGCCATGTGCTAGGTAGGCTGAATGTGTTCAGAGCAGTACTCACTCACCCTCATTCCTTGGGATTTTGTGAAGCGCAGGTTTGGACCAGAGCTAGCCCGAGAACCTGCCGTGTGTGTACCACTGAGGGGTCCCAGTGCTATGCAGGGCATCCCTGAGTGGGATGCAGTGATGTTTCTCCACTGTGTCTGCTCTCATGAGAGCTGCTGTCTTTCCTGTCCTTTGTGTAACAATATCTGTAGGGAGAGGGACCCCGTGTCTATATATTTCTATTTCAAAGTTTAAAATAGTGCTTGGCATCTAACCATTAATGTTTCTTGGGTGCATTAAGGGTGATAGCAAGGAAGGGTGACTTGTTTAGTCCTGGCCACTAAAGGAAGCTTGATGCTGATTGGCCACTACGTGGTGCTTTGGCCTCATGGTTTTTAGAAGAAAAACCATGTTTGTTCTCATATGGCCTTAAGGATGCCAGTAGATATTATTTCTATCTTAAGTTTCTACTATGGTGAATTTTTAAATGCAAAAATACTTTATGCTAGTGAAGGTATGTGAAAGGCACATTTATGTATCCCTTTGGGAAAGAAGTGAAATTTAGTAATATTTATCAATAACTTGGATAATGTTTGTTTTCTCTAATCTGGTAAAGTTCAGCATCTGGAAGCCAATTTTACTGAAACAATTCAAAATAGAGAAATGATTTTCTGCACACAAAGGTGCTCATCTCAGATTCGTTTGAAATCACGGGGAACTAGAGAAAATCTAAGTTTCCAACAACATGGGAATGGTTAGTGAAAGATGAGACACATTGACTGGTGCTTTGTTTATTGATTTAAAATGCTTTTCAAGATTTTATAGTAATGTTGAAAAATTCTTATATTAAGGTATAAAGTTTATACATCACTATCACAACTAAAATATACCATATATTAAAAAGCCTGGAAGGAAATATTATTAAATGTTGGAACAGATAAGAGACTGGAAGAAATTTCATCAAAATAACATATTTTGATTGTAATTTTTTTGCTTTTGTTTTTCCAATTTTTAGTAGACCTTTTAATGACGTCTCCTCAACTCTCTTGCTTTGAGAATACGTGGTCCTGCCCCGCCTCCTCCCTTCCCCCCACCCCCCACTGCCCGTAGCAGATTGGAGCGTGATGGACACGTGACTCAAGTTGCGTGGGTTGGGTTTTCTCTCTTGGGAATTTAGAATTGGAATTCAGAGAAAACAAGTCAGTTTGTATACATGCCTTGGATTGAGGGACATTTTGCACTGGAGGTGCAGGCATCTTTCCCCATTTGCACAACAAAAGCACATTTTGAGCAAAATGAGAAGAAAGCAGATAGACAAAGAAAGAAAAAGACAAGAGGTCATGGGATCCTGGAGAGAAACTAGTTTCTGATGACTTTCTAGCTTCTGATTCTAGCTCTCGTGTGGGCTGGCTGAGTTTCATGAGATATTCTTGTGTCTTATAATGTATAGTATTATTATTATTTATTCTCAAGTCAGTTTTTGTAACCTGCAATCAAATGTAAGTAAACAAGATCCTGTTACTTTTGGGTGTTTTTGAACGTGTCTGTAATGATCATACATTACTACTATATTAGCATAGAAACAATAATGCGATTTATGTATTTTAAAAAGATAGTCGATATTTTATCAAAAGCTCTTGTTGACATATCATTTGTAGCAAGCAAGAAGCATAGGTCGCTCATGGCCATAGAATTACAGTCTTTCATGTGATCTTGTTTTTCTCATTTTTGGGCAGTTTGATAGATTTAATTGCCTATAATATGCAGTTATTTGTTATTTTAAGCAAAGCTAATAGGGCAATTTCAGTTTTAAAATGATAAAGGAAGAACCACCCATTAAGGTAGATTATTCCCAGCCTGATCTCACCTGTGCTATTTTTCTAACCTCTGTCCCATGACTCATGGCCAGGCTAGACAAAAATTATGTTTGCCACCATCCAACCATGAGAAATACTCATGGACAAAAGCATTAATGACAGCAGAAATTGTTCATAATGTATTATTTAATAAAAAATACAAGTTACAAAACAGTGTGCACAGCACAATCCTAATCACATGAAAAATTATAAACATTTGGAAAAATCCTGGAATGAAATACACCTTAATATTAACTGTGGTATATTTGAGTTGTGGCTTTACAGACAATTTACATTTTTCTGTTTATACCTTTTTGTGTTTTCCAAATTTTCTATAGTGTATATGAATTCCATTGGCAATAAAATAAAAAGTTGCATTTTTAATGAAAAAATAATTACCCAGTCACCAAAACAATATTGTCAGTCAGTCTGATCTCCTGATTGCACCAGGGGTAGGAGTTTAAGAAGGAGGTAGGAGGAACAGAGCTTGGGCTGCCTTGGATTCTTCACCCGTGGGATTTAGGCCCTCCTGGTTCTCTTTCAAAGACCATTTATCTGCTCTTGTCTGTCTGTGTGGACCTGGGAAGTTACTTAACCCTTGTTACTCTTGGCTTTCTCGTCTGCAAAACAACGCAGCTACCTCACAGGGTTGTTGAGAGCACAAAATGTGATAACAGTTTATCAAGCATTTAACTGGTTCATGGTAAGTGGCTGTGGTGTTTTTGACGATGACATCCAGATAGCAGATGTCAATCCTCCATACGAACTCTATATATCCCCCATTTCTACCTGCCATTCCTCAAGCACGTGGTTCGCACTTTGGTTTCCAATATTTTGGTTTACGCCAGACATGTCTTCCTTCTTTTTTATCTCTATCAATCCTAAAAGTAGTTAAATCAGTACTTCTCATGCTTGAGTTTCCCTGTCAATCACCTGCACTTATTAAAGTGCCGATTCTGACCCTATAGGTCTGGAGTGGCATCCAAGATTTTAACTTTTTAAAAAGTTCCCACGGGAGGCAAATGTTGCTGTCCAAAGACTACTTTTAGTTGCAAGAACTAGGGTGGCCCACCTCGAATCCAACGTCTGTATGAAACGTCCCCAGCCAGAAGGATCTTCTCTTTCTATGGCTCTTGAAACACATCACTTATACTTCTAACGGTACTCAGCACATTCAGCCTGCCTTGGTGTGTGGCTGTAAGTGATTCTGTTCACTCCTAACTAAGCTCCCAACAGTAGACTGTGTGTTCAACTCCCGAAAGCTGTCAGCGCCCGCACGGTGATGTTAATGTCCTCAACCTATGACTGTCAAATTAGTGAACTGGATGAAAAATAATGAAATGGCATCTCAAAATAACATTGTTGTCTACATGTGAGCATTCACCTAGAAATCCTCAATGTAAATCAACTCAACCAGTGGGAATCATGGAAGAGAATAGGGATGTGAATTATCCCAAGTAGCAAATACATGATTTTGATATCTTCCTTCTTTTAAAAATACATTATATTAAATACAATGCAAGATGAGATGATATACTGCGTGGGATGAAAAAGCCAATCTGGGATGACAACACGTTTTCCATAGATAATCAAGTAAATGGGTCATGATTTTTTCAAATTTTTTTCAATTTTTTCAAATCGTTTCTTGGGCCATGGTTTAAATGAGGCCTCCAAATGGGTGAGAGTCCAAAGCTGGATCCCCTTGTATAGAGGCTGGACGTGTAACTAGTGGTCATTAGGGTAACATGGACTTATTTCTGTTGAGAGTAATTAGGGAAGGACATTGTGGGAACTGTGGAAGGTGCAGCACAGGCCTGCATTTTTTGTACCTTGCTTGGTAGCTGGGTCGCAGGGCAGCTGCCCGGCCTGACTGTGGAGTTTGTTCCGCCTTGTTACATGCTGTCTATTGCATAATTCTGACTTTCCTTCTCTGGAGTAATTGACATTTCATTTTAGGGGGACTTGCAATTTTATTTTAAAAATCCAGTCAATATAAATAGAAGAGAAATTCCATTTTCAGTAACCTTTTTACTCCTCTACCACTTATGTCCTTAGGGAAGCTTAAAGAATTTTCATCAGTACACTAAAAAGTAGATTGCGAAACTTTTCCAACACTTCACTCCAAATCCCCACTATTGCTAAGACATTCTTATAAAAAAAAATCATTTTGGGAAACTTAGCAACTACTGTTTTTGTGAACTGGTCCCAGTGGGGATGAGGTTTATGCCTGACTCTTTTTTATTTAAAAATTTAGGTTCTGTCTCCAGTGCCTGGTATCCAGTATTAGTTACAGAGTAAACAGTGTTTTCCAAAGACGGACAGGGTCAGCTGTTCAGGGAATGTGACATTGACCTCCCCGATGAATTACTGTCCTGTAGGCTGCTTCCAAGTCAGTTGAAAGGTAAGCATTCTTTCTGGATAAGTGCAGATTGCTTTGGAACATGTTTCAATTCCAACTGATAAAACTGAAAGTATGTCCCGGGAATACCGTCTCAAAAAGCATAGAACTCTTGCTTCGGGGCTGAAGGGATTTGTCATGTCAACATAACCACGAGAGCAAAGCTGCTGGGTTCAGGGGAGGGGCGAGTGACAGTGCTGAATCTGATTGTGACTGTGGATCAGGCTGTAAAGACCCAAGATAATTTACTTAAATCTAGAACTCATTTCTGAAGTTAGAAACATATAGCGTAATTTCACTTTTGAGTCCTTTTTCCTAAAGTCTTGTGGGTCTAACTTGGCTTGCTGTCTTCATTCCTGAAACGGTAATGGTGTGCGTGAAAGAAAGAGAGAGAGAGTGAATGAGACAGAGAGTGACTACCAGGAAGTGTATCTATGTTCAAGCGGCCTGGAAATATACCAAGTGCAAATGCAAAAGCAAAAACGTGTTCAACAAAGCACCTCTGTGGATGTCACCACGAATAGATTGACAGCCCCTTGAAAATTATACATGATAGTAGAGAAAATGGAACATGTTGCACTTGAATCCAAAGTGGTTTTAGTCAGCTCATGTTACAGACTCTGGAGTTATAAATTTAATTTCATATCAGAATCATTTTTATTTAGAAATTATTATCAATGTTGATAGTATTAGTTTTTTTCTAAGTAAAACCTTTCATTTTACTTTTCGGTAAGTTTAGATAAAAGAATTGCATTTTTCACATGCACACATTTAAAGAAATAACACTTTTCAACGTTCTTACAGTTTTCATGTGATTGAAATATTTTCTAATGCTTTAAAGAAATGCTCTACCTGAGAAGTTTAATAAAGAACATGTTCCCTCCCTTACATTGACTAAAATGTCCTTTTTACAGTCATTTAAAATAAGGGGAAAGAAAGTATCAGAAGAAATTTTAAAAAATTATACTCCAGTAGAAAAGGTTTATGTTTCATTGAAGAGTGGTAATTACAAAGGTACAAATTTGTTAAGCTATCATTATCATAATTATCATATACTGGGTTTGCCTTTTTAACCACTTGGCAGCTTCAACTTATAAAAATGAGGGTTTTTTTTCTAATGACAAATTCAACTTTAAGAAATTCCTCTATAAACATTATCTTTCCACAAACTGTAAGTACCCACCACAATCTTACTACCCTGTACTCCTGGGCTACAGAAACCTTAAGGAATGTCTTAAAAATGGTGGTGGTATGAGGTTCAAAGTCTTCTTGTATTTGCCTTTGTCTGCCTGAGGTACAGACAGATAAGAAAGTAAGAGTCAGAGGAATCTTCCAGAAGAAAAGTTGACAGCTGCAGCTTGAGAGTTTGAATTTGCCAAAGCTGATAAATAGACCAAGGTAGGGACGATGAGACAACTGGGACGAGCTGGGAATCATTCTCTCGTTTTCTACATTTTGTTCTTCACTGCCTGCCCTGGCTCCCTTCCCCCAGTGCTGTGACCACCAAGTAGAACGGAGCCTTCTATAGCCAGGGGCTTAAACTCTGAACTAAGAGCAACGCCAGCAGATGAGAAGTTAGCTGTTTGAGTGAGATCAATTCTCCGTGCTAGGTCGGAGCTACATTTGCATTTGGCTCTTGGGTAGCAACTAAACATACTCCAGGTGTGGTTGTTGCATAGGCTCTTGCACCTGGAGGTGGGCGCTGAGTATGGGCCCACCTATAAGCCCACTACTAAATGGGTGTGGAGGTTACGTGGGCTTCTGACTTGACCCATGGAGAGCCTGAAGGCCCCAAGTTCTGGGCAAGCTATGCGGAAGGAAAAGCAACCCATTTAAAAGGCATCGTTGGTCTCAAAAGAGGAGGCCTATTTTAGTTAAAAGATATTTGTCCTATTTGTCCTTGGAGCCTACAGTGGGGAAGATCCTGTGCCATGTTTGGCAGACTTTGTCATTCTTTCACAAGAAAACAGCATTTGTTTTTCATGACTTGTCTTCCTTGTGCGGTTTTAGCAGTAGACCATCTATCTGTGCTTTTGTTAAGGAAATGAAAGTCCTATAAATGGCAGGTGTGGGGAAATCACCACTATTAAAATTAACTACTTTTGGCCCTCTGACTCAGTAGATGAATCAGCAGTTTTAATAGGTGCAAATTCTACTTTTCCCCAGTTTTTGAATATAGGCAAAAACAATCAGCCACTTCTTTTCTTTCTTTTTTTTTTTTATTTCGGCATATTATGGGGGTACAAATTTTAAGGTTTCAAAAAATGCCTTTCCCCCCTCCCCCCACAAGTCTGAGTTTCCAGCGTGAAGCCACTTATTTTCAAAGCACATAATGATGAAGCAAAGGAATGAGTGAGGTGGCAATATCTGGAAGCAAATGATCATTTGCTGGGGGTCATTTGTTCCAATTTTGAATGGAATTCTTGCTTGCCTACTGCAGCTTGGATTTTAATTTCCTGTTTGAAATGATCTGTTGTGCATATTATATTCCTGAAATTTTCAGCTTAGAAAGGAATTATAGATCTTCTGTTAATTTTTTAAATAAAAGACTTCTTGAGATATAATTCACATACAATAAAATTCACTTTTTTAAAGTGTATGAACTCATCAGTGGTTTTAGTTATTCTCAAAGTTGTACGGTCATTATCACTATCTAATTTCATAATCTTTTTATCCCCGGAAAGGGAAACCCTGTACCCATTAGCAGTCATTCTTCATTCTGCCTTTTCTCCAACCCCCAGAAACCCACAAATTATCTTTCTGATTCCATGGATTTGCCCATTCTGGGCCTTTTATATAAATGAATCATGTAATACATGGCCTTTAGTGATTGGCTTTTTTCACTTATTATATATTTTCAAGTTTCATCCATGTTACTGCATATATGGTAACTTAATTTTTATTGCTGAATTATATTGCCCTGTATAGATATACCATACCTGTTTTACCATTCATGTATTGATAGATATTTGTATTGTTTTTACTTTTTGACTGTTACGAATAATGCTGTCATGGACGTTTGTGCAGAAGATTTTGTGTGGACATATGTTTTCACTTCGCTTGTGTATTTACCTAGAAGTGGAATTGCTGGGTCATGTGGTATTAATAATTATATGTATAACATTTTGGAGGTTTAACAGAAATACATTGTTTCTTAAAGTAGCTGTACCACTTTACAATCCCAGCAACAATGTATGAGGGTTTCAAATTCTCTACATTCTTGCCAATTCTTGTGATTGCCTGTGTTTTATTTTAGCCACCCTAGTAGGTGTGAAGTATTATCTCTTTATTTTGCTTTGTGTTCCCTAATCACTATGATGTTGAACATCTTTTCATGTGCTTGTTGACCACTTCTTTGTCTTCTTTGGAGAAACGTCTATTCAAATCCTTTGCCCATTTTTAAATTGGGTTATTTGTCATTTTACCATTGAGTTGTAAGAGTTCTTTATATATTTTGGATATTTATCCCTTATTATATAAGTGATTGCAAATATTTTCTCCTACTTTCTCTGTTAGTTTTTGTGCTACATTTGTCAGGATTTTGATACCATCTTTGAAGTCACCTTTTTTCTAGATAAATGTCATGTAGCCCAGGGAAATAATGTCACACACATTTACTGAGAACCTGCTTGATACCAGACACTGTATTAAGTTCTTTGCACACATTACCACATTTAATTTTTGCAATCACACTATGAGGTTAATAATCATCCCTCTATGTAAGAGAAAGGGAACTGAAATTCTGAGAATTAAGTAGTTTGCTCAAAGTGATCCAACTAGAAAGTGGCAGAATCTGCAAATGATTCCAATTCACCATGCTTCCTAAGTTCATTTCTTTCTCTTATACTCTGATGGTCAGTGGTTTGAGTAAGATCAGTGTCTTGAACAATAATATGGTATTCATCTGTGGCATGATTTGTGTTGAATAAATATGTGTTTTATTTCTCAGTTCCTAACAAAAGTCTTATAAGTAAGTATGTATTAAATGTTTTAAGTTTCATTCATTAGATACATTTCCTTCTCTGCCCTCCCTTTTGCCCTTCCTCCCTCCCTTTTTCCTTCCTTTGTTTTTTTCTTTCCTTCCTTTCCCTCTTGCCCTTTTTCCTTTACAAATATTTATTTAGCTATCACTATGTTCTAAGTGCCTGGATAAAATGCTGAATAAAGCATAGTTTGGTGTTTATACTCTAGTAGGGCAGTCAACCTACAAATAAGTATATGTAGAATGAACTTAAAATATAATGTGAAAAAATTTAATGTCAAAGGTGATAAGAGTAGTGAAGAAGAAAACAGCAAATGAGTGGACAAAGAGTGAAGAGTTTGCTGTTTTAGATGGGATCCCTGGGGAAGATCTGGATGAAGTGAGGAGGGAGCCACATGACTGTTTGTGGGGACAGTACTCCAGGAAGTCCCCAGGGGAGGAACATATTTGTTGTGACTGATAAACAGAAAGGAGATGAGAGTGGCTCAATCTCTTTTCTGTTTGACCAGAAAATGGATGTGAGCTAGCTTTTACATGGGCATGATTTTGCCTAAAGAAAGCTCATGTCCCTAAATCATGTCTAAAATATATGTAAATGTGTTTCTGAAAATGAATGAAACAGATAGTACTTGCTGTACAGTATTGGTTCTATTTTCCTACTCTACCTGCTTTACTGCAGTGAAATGATTTTTCAGAGGTGGAGCTGAAGTGCACAGTGGCTAGAGAGGAGCTCAGGCTAGGGGACTTGATTGCCACTTACTAGTTGTGTAACTGCGTTTTGTTTTTTTAACTCTGAAATGAGTATATTAGTTTGATTGGGCTGCCATAACAAATACCACGGACTGGGTGGTTTAAACAAAAATGTTTTATTTCCTCAAAGTTCTAGAGGATAAATGTCTGAGATCAAAGTGTCAACACCGTTGATTTCTTTCTTTTAAAAACTTTAAAAAAAATTTCTTAGTTTTTGATTTTTCCGCCCTCATGCTATCTTGAAGAATAATAGTACAGTGAATGTTGTAAAGCAGACATGAACATTTTGAAGGATTGGAACCAACATTAACAGATAAAGAGCAATTTCCACCTACATCATCATGAAAATGTTTAAGTTAAAAAAAGAGAGGCAACCAGGGTTTCAGATCGAAAAAAATCCCTCACATTTTATCTAATTTCAATCCTGACTAGAGTGTACCAAAATGGAAATGGGGCTATGATAATCCCATACTTCTACTCTAGCACCCTGTACACACTTGTTTACAAGCCCGCGTGCATTGCCCCAGTGCTTCCAACTCGATTATTTCACAGTCTGTAGGACCTGGTGACCAAGGAGCACATAGATCTTCTCTTTAATCTAATCTTTGTTTGTTACAAGTCTGCTATGTCAGGGTGTCAGCTTGGTAAACCAGGCAACTGAGGTCTGCCGGATCATCAATAAAATCAAACAACTAACTGATACCATCTGTGATGTGATATCAAACAACTGACTGATATAATATGTGACAGAGGGACCACTGGGATTCATGCTCTTCAGTATTCTTCATGCATTTTACAGACACCTTCCATGCGCAGATTCATATCATTAAATTCTGCCTTCTTGGTAGGGTATACCAGCAAAGAGATGTGAAACATCCCACCAAACTCTTTTGGCTGCAGCAGTTGCTAACGCTGCTGCCAGAACAAGGTTGGTTTCTTCAGGGGCCCTTTCTTTGACTTGTAGATGGCCGTCTTCTTTCTGTGAATGCCTATGGCCTTATTCCTTCTTCTTAGAAGGACATCAGTCATATTGGATTAGGGCCCACCCTAACGATCTCATTTAATCTTAATTACCTCTTTAAAGAAACTATCTCTAAACCCAGTCACACTCTAGGGTATTTGAGGATGAGAACTTCAACATATGAATTTTGGGAGGATGTAATTCAGTCCACAATAATGGGGAAAGTAATAGTATCTACCTTCTAGAGAGGTTTTTAGAATTAATAGAGTTAACACATGGAAAACCTTAAAGCAGTACCTGGTATATGGTGAATGTGCTGAAGTAGGTTCTATAAAGTATTATTATCCTACAGATATCCAGTCATGCCTAGATTGTGAATTTGTTGAGGGAAGAAATACAAGGATTATATCTTTTAATTTTATTATTTTTATTTATTATTTTAAAAATCTCCCTGACCCCAAGATAACCTTTATCTATTATAGGTGCTCAGTATGTTTATTGAATTAAAACTTTTCATTCTTCTTACAATTAATATTAGCACATCCCTCCCATATCACTATCATCTTCTCTCCCAACCAACTCTGCACCAACACACCATTGCTTTTCCTTCTAACTAGATCCCAGATTTTGTCTCTAGGCATTACACTAACATGGTGAGCAAGAATTGAGTTTTCTTTTGGGGCCACACCATGATTATTATTATTTTTTTTTCTAGAGAGAGTTTGGAAGTTCCATTCACATAAGATTTTAACAATTGCCTTGCTTTTGACATACACTAATCTTGTGTGCCAATAAATCTTTAAGGTTTTCATTTTCCTACTTGTTAGGGCAACAACAAGCTACATAATTTCCTTTCTGGAATTTAGAGGCAAGCCAAAAGGGGAAGTCCCTTTTGGCCATGAGTCTAATATCGTGTTTCTGAATTCATCACCCTGAAGCAGAGCCAGGTTTATTTCCTACTGAATGTTTCATTTCTGAAGACTTCAACCTTCCCATCATGATGCAGAATATGCTCTTGAGCAACCTTGCCTAGCGACAGAGAATCCATTGCAATTGCTCTAAAGGATAGAGTCTCACAATACATTTTCTAAAATGCTTTCTTGAGAAACGAAGGAAAAACTGATAGGGAATTTGAGTTGAGGTCAAAAACAGGTGTTACAAGGACATTTCAAACAGGCTGAAAGATTAAATCACTGCAGAGATCAGCCTTAGCTGATTCTGAAAGCCATTTTTATTCTTTTATTGCCATATACACATCTTGTTTTGCTGCAAACCGCAGGGAGAATTACTTGCCGTTAAGCTGCACAATTAATTTTATTTAAGGCATGTAAAATTTTCTAAAGAATTCTGTAAACAAATGTTCCACTGGAAAAACAAATGAATTTCATCTCCTATGTCATAACTTTTTGTTCTCCGTGGAAAAGCCAGGACAACGAGGAACAAAATCAGTTTTTGTGAAGGAAAGCACCACTTATATTTTGTGGTGTTTCTGAACATTGTTTGCCATCTTTTCATGGAATAAAATTGGCAGCACCCCTTGAATTATGTGTTGTGTGTCTTTATAGTTTTAATTAGTTGTCCTTTTGTTCTTTCTCTTTAAGTGACTTTTTTTTTTTAATCTACAAAGTTATGCATAAATGTCTGCACTAGCAGGACATAAATTAGAATTTGGAAGAACTAGACTGGCTGATTCATATTTGCTATGTGACTATCACATTTGTTCTTTTAAACTGATTTAGTAGGTCTATGTGCTAGAGTATATTTTATTTTGTTGCATCAGCTATTAATGAATTCTTCGATAGTGGCTTTTTGTCACATACATCTTTCTTTGTTTAGGGAGCCTAACCTGTTGGAATATTCTGTTGAAGAGTTTGCTTTTATATCTAGGGACATTTATCATTATCTAAGGCCAGCTGCCTGACTTCTCTTCAGTGCTCTGTTTATGGGGTTTGAACATCTATAAATGGAAACACTAGCTAACCAGAAATTATCGCTAGGGCTTTCTGATAGCGTCCTCGGTTCTCACAACTTGGAATGTCCTGTAATATCTAACATGTAAGCAGGTCAAATCCTTTTCTAGACAGAATCTGAGCCTCTGTGTCTCTCAGTCTCTCTCTCAGTCCCTCTCTCTCTCACTTTCGACATGGAATTTGAAAAGCATGAAAAAGGAAGCTTATTAAACAAGAATTTAGAGGAGAAACTGACGGTAAGACTTGTGAGATTTAGCACACACAGATTTATAATGAAATTGGCAGGGTAAAAGAGCAGCTGTCACAGATTGGAAAAGTTGTACTAGCCAGCCCATGTTTCCATGTTCTGCTGGTCAACAACCTTGAAATAAATGAGTTCCATGGGCTTTCCTGAAAACAATGTAATAAAGTTATGCATAAAATTTCATTGCCATAATGTGGGCCAATTTGGTTTAGTTAAATGATGTGGTTTACTTTCATTTTTAGAAACTGGAATGCATTTATTTTGAGCCCTTCTTGTGATTGCATCAATACTGGAAGATTGTTTTATTTATTGATATGAAGCTTAGCAAGTGTTCAAAGTCCAATTTCTTTTGCAGATATGAGGAATATGTGTCAAGAAAAACATAAAAGTATCATAGAATATTTTAATGTTTTATGGAGTAAGTTTAATGAAATTCTGTTATAAGGATAACGTTTACTCTTCAGAAAGTTTCTTTTGTTTGTTTTGCTATAGAAGTTGTAGAAGTAACTTTTACTTGATGATAAACAAATAAATGTCAATAAATAATAGTGGTCACTTTTATTTGCTCAAACACAAAATATTCTATAGCCTTGAGTAGAATGTGCTGTCCATGGCTCATCTAATGGGTTTAGGTGGCTAATTATGTTTGTAAATTTATTGTGACTAAAGAGTTAACATCAGAACAGGGTATGGACTAATTTTAATAGCAGTGCAAGTAGCAAAAGTAAAATCGTATTGACTATTAAGACTGAACTCACGGGAATGCATTGTTCCGGATGTCTAAAGTTGAGGTTTATGCACTATTAATGACATTAAAACTTGAAAAATGTAAAAATGAATCATACCGGGTTTAAAACACCTGAATGTATTAGAATTTCCAGGTCTTAGAGAAATACATTGAATAAAATATAACCTTTCCTTAAAGGATTCAGATCATCATTTTGAATATCAGCTGTGGACTTCTGCTCTAGGTGATTGTCCAAACATGTAATGGCCACAGAGTATTTTGTTTTTCGGTTGTTTTGAAAGGCTGTGTGTCACAGTAGAGCTAACCAGGGATTTTGGGTCAGATAGGTCTTGGTGAAAATTCTTCTTCTACAACTGCTAAATGTAAGACTGTGGGATTTTGTTTAGCCTTTCTGAGTCTATATTAACTCATTTGTAAGACGGGGAACAGTAATACCTCATTTGAAGGCTTTTGTGAAGATTAAAAGCTATAATGTATATGAAGTCTCTAGCCTGAGCCTAATTTCAAGCTGGTTTTGGCCTGATTTACTTAAAAAGCACATATCCAAAGGATATTAATATAGAAAGAGAAAGTTGAAATGCATTTCAAAGTAAAAGGAAAACTTGGATATGCTAAGCATAGAGGCTGAGTGGTCATAAAACCTTTATGGAACCAGATAGGGAATAAATAAATACACGAGTGAAGAGTTGCTATGAATTAGTGTTAAATTTGAGCCTGAGTTTCCTGGCGATCTTACAGGAAGTTTTGCAAATAAACATAGTAGACCTGGGGCAAGTGTGCAAAGTGAAGATGGTCTCTTATTGTTTGAAGTGATTTGATGTAATAACATTTCACTTTCTGGAAAGTCATACATTCTGCATGCCCGACTCTACCTTTAACACAGCTATAAATCTAGAAGTGAGCAAAAACCTCTTCTTAGGGCAAATAGCTGTCACAAAACTTGTGAACATTACTCTGTAGTAGAGGCCTGAGGCTAGCCTCTGTGTTCTAGAAGAGTAGGGGGAAATATGGAGGCAGATCAGAAGGTGTAAGACCATCCAACTTACACTGAGAAGAGACCATTCTCAGGGAGTGAAGGAACACATGATCTTATAGGCAAATAGAGCAAGTAACTCAGACTCCTTTCACACAGGAATTCTGCTGATGCTGTACTATCAAGAAAAGGTTAGCTTATGCTCAGTCTTTTCTATTTCAGAGAGCTGGAAAACATATGTCTTTGAGAGTTTTTAATAAAAATTATTTCAGTTAAACACTTTGGCTATTTGTGTGATTAAATATTCAAAAACTTCAATTCATGGAGCATTGTGTTTCATGTTAATACCAATGAAATATAGTATAACTGGCTAGGTTGCTGAAGACCATTTAAAATGTATTTTTGTGGAGTTCATTATGTTATGAAAATTATTCAATTATCATAAATAGTAAAGTTTGTGAAAGTATGATTTTTAAAAGAAGATAAAGTTTTAAATATGTGTGTACTATAGTAGTGTTGAGTTATATGTATCTTGCTCAAAATTAGAGCTGTATTTCTCAGAAGGATCTTTATAATGAACAATGTTACAATATATGTCACAAAGTTAAAGCAATATGCATGATTGGCTTTATTTGAAAAACATTTCTAAGGTAAGATCTATAGCAGACAAGTAAGAAAATCAACAGTTTGCAGAATTTTGAAATTCATCAGTTTATTCTGCCCAAAGAGAAAGATGAAAATAAAATAGAATTCTTTACTACATATCCAGTATAAATCTTACCTTACCCTGGCAGAGGGCATTGCTACTTTTAAGTATTGATTTTTTATGCTGAATATTTTGCCGTTTGCTAATTAAAAGTATAGATTCCTGGGTGCTCACCAATTGAAGGTGCTTCTTGTACATCTATTCATCATTAGATAATCAGAAAAAAAGAGTGATACTAAAATCCTTCAAAAATTTTTAAATCTAACAATGTCAAATGAAATTTCTCATAAGTTGGTTTATATGATCCCAATTTTTCAAATGTGAAGAAGAAAAATGAATCAGCATGGACTTCAAAGGACATTTTCACCCCTTGTAAAACCAGCTATTAAGCCAGGCTGAATAGCTTAGTCATTGATTCTAAAAAAACCAGATAATATAGAAGCTAATTTTTGTAGGAAGTAGTAGGGAGTGGAGGAAGAGAGGGAACAATTTTGTATAATATATTTCAGTTTGATTTGTTTCACAATAATTGGTGTTGAGGCTGGATGAATCTTTTATTTTTCCTGCCATGTGTTCCCCAAACTATGTTCCTAGGAACTTCTGATTTTAGGAACTGCTCCACAAAAAGTTGTTCTGTTCTGTTTCAAGAACATTCAGGAAACACTGCACAGGAAATGCACTAAACAGTATATTTCCCCTTGAAGACTCATATTAGTATTTTAACTAGTATGAGGCTGTGAGACACTTTGGAGGTTAATCTAGTGTTTCTTAAACTTACGTACCTATAAAATGCTTTTTAATGTGTGTGCAACAACAGTGAGTATTCTAATGAACTGGTATTCTCTGGAACATATTTTAGGAAATGATGTGTTAACATATGAACTAATAGTCTCATTTTATTTATGGGTACATTTTTAGAATAATGATACACAGAACAATAAATTCAAGCTGGATGTCATTTATCTATAACATGAGGTTACTTCTGGAATAATTTAAAAAATAAGTACTAGGTTCTATTTAGTATGTTGTAATAAATAAGTATTAATAAAACCAGGCAACAAATCCTGACCACTTTTCAAACGACTTCTTTTTTAGATTATTAAATGCATCAACAAAGAATTTCACTTATATTTATCTTCAACTGAAAGTTCACAATGAAAAGAAGAAACGTATATGTTAATATAGCAAAATTGGTCATGTACCTCAGGACATTCTGGTATAGTAATAGTTGCTTTCTCTAAAAGATAAGAACAGACTTCATGCATAAATCTAATTATTTCTACTGCATTAATGTATAATATGTCTCAAGAGATAATTTTATCTTCCCAATAATGAATGTTCAATAATATTATTATAATAATAAAAACAGGAAGGATATGTGATCCATCTCATTTTATATTAAAGCTTGGTAGAATCAAATCAACACAGTAGTCAATTTCTGAATGTCATAAACATCGCATCCTTGAGTAAAAGTAACTATCCGAGATTGAGGAAGAACATAGGTCATGTGACAATGAGTTTTTTTTAACAGAAGTATCTGATATAAGGAGCTGAAAACTTATATTTAAAATAATTTAAATTATACTTTTTATATTAAATTGATTTTATTTTTTATTTTTTAATTTACCCAAGACTTACCCAAGGATATGTAAATCTACTTGTGATTTCACAATAAAACATTCTGCTCAACTTCAGAAAAAAGTTTCATGCTGCTTATTTTAAAAAACAATAAAATAGAAAAGATTTTGAAAATACTATCAGTAAAGTATATGAATACAAAAAATATACATTTTAAAATTCTATTGATAATTCAGTGAAAGGTAGCTCTTTAAATAAGGTTAAATTAGTTATTAATTCCTAGATTCATTAGTACATATAAAATTATTTACTTTCTAAGAAGAAACCTGTTGGCAAACAAAAAACAAGGGATTAGTGTTTGGTTGGAATTTCTGACATCATTATTCGATGACAAGTTTGAGTATTGGTGGCGAGCATCTTCAGAGATGCAACCTAGTGCCTATTAGGTAGAAATGTACCCAGAAAAAAACAAAAAGAGAATTTCAAATCAATACACTTTCTGGACACCTATTTTGAACAAGATAGAGTACTAAAGACTGTAGTGGAAACAGACATGGTGAAGAAAGCCCTAGCCCTGAAGGCAATTATTATGCTTTGAGTATTTTTAAGAACATTATAAAATAATAAGTTTCAATAGCTCAGAAATATCTAAGTATAAAAACCATACACATCCCAATTTCTCACATAGACTATGGTAGGAAACCTATAATTATTCATCAAAATGTCCTAATAGGAACAATTGTAAAGCATTTTATGCAGTAACATATTTCATTCCATCAAAATATCTACATATGTTTTCAGTATTTATTTTTATTTCTAATTGTGTCTAACTTGAGGCATTGGTAACAGGCACTCAGGAGGCCCTGACAGACCTGAAAAAAATTTATACCGCTGATGATTCTGATGCATTATCTAGATATTATTTTCAGTATGGCGTGAATGTTGTTTCTGATCTATACATCTTTCCTTATAAGGAAACTTCATATAATAAAACAAGTAACAAATTTAAGATAAATTTAATAAGTGTTAAATGTCTGGAGGTAAAGTACTGGGTCTGTACATCTTAGCATAACTGATTGCATCAATTTTTAATAAGCTAATTTTGGTCATGATCAAAATGAATGAGAGATGAAATCAAACAATAATATTTCATTTTCTTTGGCATTGGATTATTTATTTTGGAAACCTCCTTCCTTTTCTATGCTCCTTGTAGAGTTGACCATTGACTCTTGTTGTGTTCTGGATTTGACTGGTAAAGTTGCCTTGGATATCCATTTTGCCTGAGTGATTATGTGGATAGTACAGGAGGTGAGTTGCTTTGCCTCCAAACCTTAACTCCCCTATTCTGCTGGCTCATGTTTGATTTTATGGATGACACTATCATGGGAAAAGGTAGACCCTCCAGCATCTTTATGAATGCAGCTGTTCTCCCTGACATTTTTGTGTTGCCTGCTGTACATTATACCCCTCTACCTGGCACATTTCCCAGAGTGACCCATTCATCATTAGTTTATTTTAGATTTATTACCCACTTTTCTTCAGAAGGGACCAGAGCTCTGTAATAAGGTGACATCCAAAATACTCTGTGGAAGTTTCAAAAAAACAAATGGCGCGTAGAGAACAAAATTTTATGATAAGTTTCTCAGTTAGTATCCCTCAATAATCTCCAAGGCAAATGGAGAGAATTCAGAAGTCCCTGAATTTCTGAGCTCAGTGCCACTTCTGATTTTTTAGTAAGATTAATTGATTTATACCCGTTTCTTAGAGAGGTAAGAACTTTCTGAGAAGTCAATAAAGAAGTTGTAGGAGTGATCTTTCTGTACCAGGTGTTAGAGGGTTTACTGATTAAGACAATGTTTTCCAAAGAACTGAGACCTCTGTTAAGCATTAGCAGTAATAAAAAAAATCTGGTTTGACCGCAGGTGAAGATGGATGGCTGTAAACAGTAACCATGAATCCTGATCATTTGGCAGACCAAAGTGAAAAACTAAATAGTTGCTCTTAAATACCTTTCGCATAAGAAAGAATTCTACCCTAACCACTGCTTTCTGGCCTCCTCTCCATTGAGCTAGGAATTCCTGAGGAATCTATAGCATGAAATAGAAAAATAAAGGAGAAGGGTGGTGAGATGCTTGATAGTGGTGGACCATCAGGATTGATGGGATGTTATTAAGCAGTGAGAATTGAAGTCCTCATGCACATAGTTGTAGAATGAGAGGAGACTGGAAAAATGAATCAGGGGACGTGAGTGCATACAGGTATTCTGAGTACCATCCTAAAATACCTATTAAAATCAAAAAGAAGGACCTGTGTCTTTGGTGTGTGTGTGTGTGTGTTGATAGCGATGAAGACTTCTTATACTAAAGAAGAGGCTTTCTCTCTCTCCCTAAGTGCCATCTAGTGTGGTGAAGAGCGTGTTGGATCTGAGACCAGTATTAAAGTTGCATTTGTGTGGCCTTTGACAAATCACTTAACCTTTGGCTTCTTTTCATACAAAGTGAGAAGTTGGATTGGATTTGCAAAGATTGCTGTGTTCTCTAGCATTTTATATGTCTGTGACAAGTGTCCTCTGGCCGTGGGTTTATTAAATCCCTTCCTTACCAAATGATGCCTATTTATTCAAACATTAGGAACCTTGAAATAGTTTATATTTTTATATCATCATTGATCAGATGTAAAACAGAGGTCTTTGTTATTAAGTGAAACCTTCCTGCTAGCATAGAAAATTCACAGTTTTGTACCCAGGAGTTAAATTGCATATTTTTTTTTTCTGTTTTCCCTGAGAGACAAAGATTCAGGAGTTGGATCATGGGTGAAACTTGTGGAATAGTTTAAGAAAGTAGCATGTAAGTGCCTCAATATTAGTATCAAAATACCCAAATAGCTCATTCTATTTTCTTATAATATTACATGAAATGAAGGGGATGCTGTGGTTCCATTAGGAATAAAAATTAATATATGTACATATGGAAGATCTGTGTTTTTAATGTTATTTCCCAAATGGTTTCTCCAGCTCTCATTCATTCCTTTTTGTAGTTCTTACCACTCTCTGCAGCATGCCTGACAGAGTTATCTTGGTCCCTTTGCAACCTTAATTTTAGCACTTTGGCATCATTAAAAGGTTGAGGAAAAAGTGGATGCATGGGAATGGCAAAATTCTGGCCACCATTTGCATTTTCTTTCTTCCTTTAAGAAAAATCAGGGCTGCATTCATTAGAACCCAGGGAAAGGGGCTGAGAGTTCAGAATTGAAACTGATCAAGATTCGGATTTCTACTTTATGGTTCAAATCAAGTTCTTGAAGCCATCCAGTCCTTTGAAAACCACTGCTAATTAAAGCAAGGTCTGCTGACAATGTGAGTCTGAGATGCACTGTTCGAATAGATCTTTTGATATTGCTCTGTGTGCTGGTGAATAACAGAAGAGAGATAGATGGATTGCAAGCTTTAACTGAGCCGTGCGTTCACAGTGACATTTATAACACACTACGTGCGGTGAAATATTTTCTAGGTTCTCATTGTGGGAATTACAATTACATAGCTAGACTCTCTGTCCCAAGTATGGCTCCCCTAAGGGAATGACAAATAGACAGTTGTATTAGTGCTGGAATTACATTAGACAGTCATCTGCTTTATTTTGCTGTGTGACCTTCATAAAAATAAGGAGATGATTTTAAAAGAAAATGGTTACAGGATGTTTGTGGTTTAATTGCATGTCTTTTGCTATTATTTATAATCTAAAAACTTCTCAAGGGTCCCTTTATCAATTTTCTTCTCAGTTAATGGTGTCTTCTTGCACGTGTAGATTCTGGGGAAGACATTGCCCCTAGGTTGTCCTCCAAAATAGACCTAGTACCCTTGTGGCTGTCAGAATGTAGCAATTCAGAGACCACCTTGTGATTTTAAATACTAACTTGATGACATTCATCTTGAGAACAGGTGAGAGAGCCTGTAGGACTGCTTTCCTGAACCTGTTATAATTTCTCTGGGGATATCAGGTTGGAGTGGGAGGCTGAAGGGAGAAAATGTCAGCATGAATTAATAAGCTTATCACAGAGAGTGGGGCGTTCTTGCAGAATGTGTGAAGGCAGTGTGGGAAATAAAAACTTTTTCATTCCTCTTTTGCCTTTCCAGTTGCACTCGGTTTTCAATCTGGGAATTCCTGCATGTTTTATTGTTCCATCTGCTTCTGCTCGTTCATTCATTCATCCATCCATTCAGCCTGGGAGTCCTCTGCCTGCAGCTGGTTAAGTTGGCTTGTGGATCTCTTTTGCGTGGGGTGGGGAAGAAGGAGGAGCTTGTTCTAAAGAGACTTTTGATGCGTTCCCTTCTTTTCTGTCCTGCTTCACAGTCATGCCTTTGTGGAATTTGCCTTCCTTGACTCTGGGACTCTGTGGTTTGGAAAGGCATTTCTTAGGGTCTCTTCCTGGCAGCTTGGCTTCATCTGGCAATCTACCTCCATCCCTTTTTTCATCTTCTAGAAACTTCCATTGTACTTTTTCATACTGATTCTCCTCCCAGGCCAGATCTTTTATTATTGTGGGCTTATTGTTTTGAATTCCTTTACTCTTATTTTAATAGAGTCAATAGAAGAATATGAGAGAAACATGTGTGTTCCATCTTGAACCAGAAGCCCCTCAATGTATTTTTAAAGCTCTCCGCCAATGCTTTGTTTGTGTCAGAAAATCTTTTCAATAGGTGATGAGTGCTGTGGAACATCGTTTATTCTTTGTTGAGAGATGCTATGGTCTGAATGTGTCCCCTAAAATTTATATGTTGAAACTTAATCATCAGTGTGATAGTGTTAAGAGGTTGGCTTTTAAAAGGTGATCAGTCATGAGGTTGGCGCCCTAGTGGATGAGATTAGGGCCCTTATAAAAGGACTTGAGGGAGTAGGTTCATTCTCTTCTGCTCTTGTGCCTTGTGAGGACACAATATTACTCCCCTTTTTGCTTTCTGCCACTTCCACCATGTGAAGGCTCCATCTATGAGAAATGGGCCTTCACCAGACGCCAAAGCTGCTGGCACCTTCATCTGGGACTTCCCAGACATCTCCAGAACTGTAAGGAAATACGTTTATGTTCTTTACAAACTATCCAGTCTCAGGAGGTATTTTATTATAGCAGCATGAACGAACCAAGACAAGATACAAATGGCACTATATGAAACTGTTGCATAAGCTATGTTACATGGCATGCCAAACATTTTGATCACATGACTAATATTATACCCTTTCTAAAGGTTTGAAAGTGGCAGCTTGTATAAGAGTTGTAGTGTTTACTCTCTTTCTTTGTGTCATAGTGATTTTGGTGGTTAAAAGAGGGACTCTGGGTTCAGGATTCAAATCTGGGATCTAATGTGCTCAACCTAAATGAGCTGCAGTTTCCACATCTGTAAAATGGGCTATGACTTGACCCACAGAGCTGTCAACATGTACTAAAAAGGTGGAAGTATTTGAAAATCACCTACACAGTTAGCATTCAATGAGTGGTAGCCATTAGAGAAATGAGAATCATAGTGCTGTACAAGTCTCTTCTATCTGTAGAAACTCTGGGCTTATGATTGGGGATTGTTTTCTTCAGACAGAACCACGTGTGATTTCAAAGTAACTGTTAGACCAGGGACAATGCTTACTTTCCCACTAGGAAGTGTACCATCATCAAAACTTTATCAAATTTTAATTTTATATCTGTCCTGTGAAGAGTGGCAAAGTTCCAAAAATAAGAATGTTTAAAATGTGTCTATTCAGAAAGACATTATGGCCTAGTCTTCCTGGAGACTAATTATATTCTATGAATGCAAGTATTATATAGAGATAAGAATAAATGGCTACATTGTGAGGTGCAAATAATGAGGGCCATGGCTAATATGCAGCTTATACAATTAATGAAAAACAAACAAATAAACCCAAAGCTGCTAGACTTAACAAGGTCGGATATTTGTAGCTTGGGAAGAATATAAGTAAGTAAAGGAGAGTTAAGGAAAGCATATTGATGCATGTGCATGTCCATGGAATATTCGAAAGAATATAAATACACAGTTAACAGCATGATGCAATTCAAAAAAGTTCTGACCTCCAAACTATTTATTCTGCTCATGATATTATAATATATGCTTCTTAACCTTCACCCAGTATTTTTCTTTCTTGCACATCAGATATTTTCCTGGGAAAGCAGCACTCCTAGTAGCTAATTTTTTTATTTAAGAAATTTTCTATAAAACATAGTCTCATCTATTGCAGGTAGGACTTACAAAGTGGTACAGCTTTTCGGGAGCATAATATGTGCTGAGACCTTAACTATTTACAGATCTACTGGCCAGGTAACTTTAAGAATGTCTATGAAGCAAAGAATATACAAATATTTAATTATAATGATTTGTATTGCAATATTTCTCATAAAATTAAAAAAATAGTACACAGTAAGGGAATTAGTTACTAATATGATAACATGATACAAGGAAATTTAAAGGCATCCGTATGATAGACAATACATATTTTTTTTCCCTACAAAAGCACAGATGTTATGCAAAGTGGAATGGATCAAGCATGTGAGTAGAACGTTAACAAGTAGATCAGTGAATATATTTGTATAGCACATCCCTATTAGGCAAATCCTAGCATCTTAATAGCTCCAATAAAGGCAACAATACCGTGGGTTGAATTCTATTTTTCAGTTTTATCAAAATTTCAAATTTCTCAGAGTAATTTTGTTGTCTCAATACTGTAACTTCTCATTTTTATGATCTTGCTGACTCGATGAGATTGGGTCATAGAAGAATGCAAGGTCATCTTTCATTCGGTGGTTTATTCTTCATCTGAGAGCAGATTTATGAAAACTGTGGCTCAGTTCATCCTTTTACCTATGTAGTCTTGGTTACCAGCTGATTGCAAGTTCCTTAAAGCCAGGAACTGCATGGTTTTGGCACCTTGTGAGCCTGATACATGGGAAGCAGCCTGCAACAAACCTTGTTTGAACTGCATAGGCCTGGCTTTTATGTGTCTGAGTGTGTGTGTGTCCACATGCATGTGTCATGCACTTTATCTGATTTGCTAAGCCTCAGGGATTCTAACCTAAGGCCTAAGCTGAATTCACCTTAGGATTCAGTCACATCTAGAGAGTTGGTATAATAGTTTGGCACTTTCCAAGGACTGTTTTCAAGAGACAAGGAAGAGCCTCGCAGAAAGAGACTCATTCTGAGGGAATAGCCAGAGCAGGTTCCATGTTCCAAGAAGCATATAAAGCAATTTCCTTGTGGTCTTCACCACAACTCTAGGAAGCAGATGACATTATTCCCATTTTGCAGTTGAAGAAATTAAATCGTAAGTCAGTTGCCCAGGACACAGAGTGAGGAAGTGGAAGAGTTTGGGTTCAGGCCAATCTAAGTCCAGATCTGCTCTCCTATTTGGCAACTATATCCCTCTCATGGTAGACCTAGAACCTCAGCTCCCCAGCTCCTCTTCATGATGATTTTGTGTTCCCTTGGAGCAAACTGTACTTTGTGTTTACTCTGCCATATAATCAAAGCTGACATTTACCTCATGAGGCCTTTATTATGTTGTTCTTGAAAGATTAGACTAATAATGATTAGCCACAGTGGAATAGAATAAAATATTACTACTATAGACTCTAAATAAGTAATAGTACTTTAATATTCTCTTAAAGTTATTTAACATAAGTGAAAACAATCTCCCTTTAAATATGGAAATACGTTTGAATAATATATTGAAATTTCATTAGAAATACAATTCAGTGATAACTTTTATATCACATATAAGAAACTGTCAGCAAAATTTTGTATACTTTTTTTAGGGACCTAATTATTGGTTAACTATTATTGTCTGGTATTAGATGCAAATCAAAAAACATAAAAAAGAGGATATTGAAAATAATTTCTCTTCAACTAATGTTAAATTGTGTTCTTTCAGATTTCTTATTAGTGTGCAGGCTCAGGGGATCATTTTGAAGTTTTTAAAAAAAATTTTTCAAAGGGTGTTGAATACCGTTTCATGTACTTAGTTGCCATCTATATATCTTTTTTGGTGAAGTGTCTGTTCAGATATTTTGTCCATTTTTAATTGGGTTGTTTGTTTTCTTCTGTTGGGTTTTAAGAGATTAAAAAAAAATTTATTCTATATACTTGTTCTTTGTTGGATATGTGGCTTGCAAATATTTTCTTCCAGTTTGTAGCTTGTCTTTCATCCTTTTAATAGGATCTTTTGCAGAGAAAAGTTTTTCATTTTGCTGAGGTCCAATTTATCGTTTTTTATTATGGGTCATGCTTTTGGTATCAAATAGAAAGAACTCTCAATTTAGTCCTAAGTCTTAAGATATTCTCCTAATCTTTAAAGCTTTATTGCTTGTCATTGCACATTTAGGTTCATGATCCAGAACCCTCATCTATGAAATGAAGATAACAATAGTGTCTATGTCACAGGGTTGTTGTAAGAAATAACATGTAAAAATCTTGACATTTTCTTTTCCTGTAATTCTAGTCAGTCATCAAAGTTTTAATGGGAAAAATATTGGGATAATTGACTTGTATTTATGGAGGAGTCTAAAATGCTCCAAATATATTCATTTAGTTTAATAGGGATCTATTTTTCTTTCACACAATAGCTCTGGAAAGTTTCAGATTAGCCATGGAAGGGGGAATGAGAGAAATGGGGTCTAGAATAGGTTCTACTCAGTAGCTACAAAGTGGAAATCAATACTTTGCTACAGAGATATTAGGAGAAACACGTATACCTTCTTGGGAACTTATGGACAATGCCAAGGTGTAAGAAATGTTTCTTCAATATTATCCTTTGAGAGTCACAGAAATATAGTAGATGTTTGTGATATTTATTGATCTTGTCCTTGGTTGACACCTGGGACTATGAATAGTCAGTGTTTGGGCTGCCCCAAAGAAGGGAGGGAGTGTCTAATGGGTTGCATTATTTTTTCCCATGTCATTGACTACCTTTGTATTTTTTTGATTGATGATTCTGTATATGCTCTGAAAAGAATTGGTGACAATGTTCACAATGTTTCTGTGATCCTAAGAAGCCAAGGCTGTGCTATATAGCTGTAGCTCGACATGCATAGATTGTACATATTTGGTATCTGGACTCTTGCCAATCTTCCATGGCTTTCCTGTATTAACTCTGTAACCCAGCGTGATTAAGTGGGTCCAAAGATTTTGTATCGAAGGATATTTACAAGACACCAAAACTGAGTGGATGCTTGTATTTCTGTGTGCATGTGTGCATGTGTGTGTGATAGAGAGAGGTAGAGAGAGAGAGATATATCTAAAGAATGATGAAAGAGGCCTGGATAGGTGTCTCTAAACAATAATATTGTCCTCTACTATAGTTTTGGGTAAAGGCATTGCTGTTGTAAAGTGGAGATATCTATTAAAAGGGGAGGGGTCACCTGCTAATTCCTGGAAGGTGTTGGTAAATTTGCAGAAATTGATCAGATTTGTTGAGAAAGTGAAGGTCAGCAACCTAGAATTACATTTTGATAGGAGAAAGATTATTCTGAAAAAGAGATACATGGTCCTCACAAGGGAGGGTTGTGGATAATGGTCAAAACCAAGTCACCAGTGCCAAGGGCTTAAAACATCATGTTGAATTCAGTCTAAAATTGAATTCCAGTTCTGGTACCTTGCAGCTATGGAGTCGTCTCTGGCAATTTGTTTCAGTTTTCAGTGATCCTCAGATTTGTTGTATTGTACTTTAGAATTGTTATCAATATCTACTGACGATAGTTTTGTGATTTAATGTGAGATTAAATAATGAAACCACCTAGATCAACACATTTGAGGTTCAGAAAATGCTTGCTCACACTTCGCCTTACTCCTCAATTTCCTCAGAGTTCTACCAAGGGTCAGCTCTGGTTCTAACATGTGGTGTGAGGACCCATTAAAAGACCCTGAGTAAGGGGACATACTAGACTATTCCATATGCCCTCTGATAACTCATCATGGCACGTTTGTTCTCTGATATGACTCTGGTTTAAATCAAGATTATTAGTTTTATAATGACGTTTCCTTTCATGTGTGATCAGAAGACTTGAAATTCCTTGGAAAGAGATCTTTTATGACAGAGAAAGCAAATCTCAGAAGCGCTTTGTTCATTCATGGTGTTCTCTAGAAGACTGGGTGCCAAAAATGGTTCATGGATTAGTGCTTGTCTGTGACAAGGTTTTACTCACTCTACAGTAAATGAGAAAAATAAGAACAATGTATGTTTTTAATAAAATAATTTATGTTTATTTAATTTACTAAAAGGACTGTCCTTTTTTGATACTATATACTTCATGTTTTTAGTTTTAAAATTTCTTTTATGTTTATGAGATTTTGATAATTCCATAGAAACAATTACTGATCCATGAAGTCCAAAAGTCTGGAAAACCCACTCTTCCTAACATTTTGGTCTTTGCTTTCAGATGTTCTTTAGAAGGTCTACTAAAATTTATTTTTTGTTCATTATCAACTGATTTCTTAGCATGTATTATATCTCATTTATTTTTTTGCTTCTTTTAGGATCCTAATTTTCTTATCCTGCAAACAAATCAGGTTTTGGTATATACAATAATTGAAATTAAAATTTTTTTCTATCTTAGCATTTTTGTCACATGTGTAAATAGCTACATTTACTTTTCATATAAGGAAATTAGATTAAAAACTAGTAAGGATTTTAATCACATACCCCCAAGAGACAGCAAGCAGCCCCATCATCAAATTAATAGATGTAGAGTTTACTATTGGGAAATTTTTCTCTGGCTGGAGCAAAAGGCAAATAATAACCATAAAAATCTATATAATCAGTTTAAATAATTTCTTAAGATTATAGCCTTTGGATCCTCACACAATAAAAGCTTCATTAATAAAAGATATGAACAAAATTATAGGATCTTTGAAAATTGGTATTTCTAGTAATTTTAGATCATGTTATGTAAAAAAACTTTAAGCAATTTAAATTTCACTTTCATCTTGGTTTCCTGGGCAATTTGTTAGAGAAAGTGAAAATTGTGATGACATTTTATGAACTTTAAATCATTCTTCTCTGAAAATCACGCTGGGAGCTGCCATTTAAAAACAAACAAACGCAAATAACTCAAGAGGAATAAATATGTTGGATTTAAAATGGGTGAATGTTATTGAAGTGTATTAATGGCCAAGACTGATCTCAAAGCCAGAGCTCACTTGTCTTTCAAAATGAAAGATATCATGTACCTTTGGCATAGTGCAAATGTGGGCAATTTTGTCTCTGAGATTTAAAGATTGAATGAAATGAACATTGGCAACAAAAGCACGAATTAGAAAAGTTTCTTTGGCATGGTGCTAAACTGTGAATCTGATTTCAAGTGAGTGAATGGGTGCTAGCTTCATGTGTGAAATCATATAATGTTTATTTACTCAGCGACCTAAACAAGCAAGATATAAAAATTAAGAATACTGTAGGTTAATTCTGCCTTAGAATCATTCAATATCTCTTGATGTTTTGAATCTATAAAATGAAGTTGAAGGAAATAGAGGTATATAATATGTACAGAAAGCATCAACTATGTCTCTTTGCATGTGTTCTGTTTGTAGTGAGTTGTGTGCTGAACTGTTTCAGCCATGCTAAAATGTTAAACATCTTTAGATCAACACTGAATAATAGATAGCTAGAGCATTTAAAAATCAGAAAGTGCCTGCTTGGTTGACAATTACTACGACTATGCAAACATAATACATTTGGGATGAAAGAGGATTTGAAAACTCAGGTACTTTTTGACAAGTTGTATTTTTGTGGTGACTATAATAGAATCATAGAGGTTTAGAGATTGCCTCTCAGTTTTGAGCACTTAATGTGCAGATGGCTATTTACTTTCATTCATTAGTATTCTTTCATCTATTAAAAAATATCTTTTGAGCATCTACCATGAATCAGACATTATCCTAGGTGCTGAGGATATAGGATATATGACCAACTAGATCACAGTCTTTGTGGGACCAGCATTAAAGTGGGGGTGTGCTGAGAGGGCTGAGGATAATCCATCCAACAAATGAATAAATGAGGTAATTTCAGGTAACAGTCAATGTAAAAAGAAAATATAACAGGATACAGGAGTAGAGATCGATAGAGGTGAGAGAGTAAGCAGTAACTACTCAAGAGTGTTCGGGAAAGCCTCTCTTTGGAGTTGACGTGTGATGAGGAGGAGACAGAGGAGAGCTTTTGCTGAAGAAAAACAGGTGCAAAGGGTATTCAGCATCTTATTTTTTATGTATTTCTCAATTTGCACAATTTGTTTCCAAGGACAAATTGGACAAGGTCAACTTGTCCAAAATGACACAGTGAGAAACTGGTACATTCTTTTCTTGAAGTCACGATTGACTAAGAGTTTATGTTTTTAGCTTTCATGTTATACTGCTTAGTGGAGACAGGCCATTGACTAGAGCTCTACTCACTTGATCTAGACGAACAAACAATTTTTTAAAAATGTAGATCGAGGAATCTTTTGACTTCCACCTTAATTTCCTCCTTGACCCAATAATCGTTCAGCAGTAGGTTGTTTAATTTCCATGACTTTGTGTAGAATTGAGCGTTTCTGTTGGAGTTGATTTCTAATTTTATTCCACTATGGTCTGAGAAGAGACATGGTATAATTTCTATTTTGTTCAATTTGATGAGACATGTCTTGTGGCCTAAGATGTGATAATCTTAGAGAATATTCCATGTGCTGTTGAAAAGAATGTAATATTCAGTAGTTTTTGGGTAGAATGTTCTGCAAATGTCTGTTAGGCCCATTTGCTCTAGGGTCCTATTTAAGTCCGGTGTTTATTTATATTTTCTGCTTGGAGGATCTGTCCAGTCTGCCAGTGGGATGTTGAAGTCCCCAGCAATTACGGTGTTGCTGTTTATCACTTTGTTTAAATCTAGTAGGGTTTGTTTTGTGAATCTGGGTGCACCTGTGTTAGGTGTGTAAATATTTAGAATTATGTCTTCTTGATGCATTGCTCCCTTTACCTTTATATAATGACCATCTTTGTCTTTTTTTACTATTGCTGATTTGAAGTCTGTATTATCTGATATGAGAATGGCTATACCTGCTTTCTTTTGATTTCCATTTGCATGAAATATTTCTGTCTATCCCTTCACCTCAAGTCCGAATGAGTCCTTATGGGTTAGATGCATTCCCTAGAGACAGAAGATACTTGGCTTGTATTTTTTCTATTTGTTCAGCCAGCCTATGTCTTTTGAGTAGGGAATTCAAGCCATTCACACAGTAGACCTACCATGTGATCCAGCAATCTCACTACTGGATATTTATCCAAATGAAAAAAGTCATTTTATCAAAAAGACCCTTGCACTAGAATGTTTATTGTAGCACAATTCATAATCACAAAGATGTGGAATCAACCCAAGTGGCCATTAATTCATGAGTGGATTAATAAAATGTGGTACATGTATACCATGGAGTACTACTCAGGCTTAAAAAGTGAATTAACACCTTTTTCAACAATCTGTATGGAACTGGAGACCATTGTGTCTTAGGAATGGAAAAACAAACACCACATGTACTCACTATTAAATTGGAACTAACCGATCAACACTCATGTGTACATATGGAAGTAAAACTCAACAGAAATCATGAAGGTGGTGGTGGAGGGAAGAAGGGGGAAATCATACCTAATGGGTACAATGTACACTATCTGGGTGATGAGCAAACTTATAACTTTGACTCAAGCAGTACAAAAGCAATTCATGTGACCAAAACATTTGTACCCCTATAATATTCTGAAATTAAAAAAAATAATATATATTTGATATAAAGTGACCCTTAATATGAGATGATTCTCCATTTTTCTGAAGAGATACCCTAAATATTTTTTGTGGCTAACTTGAATTATGTAAATCTTTAGCTAAACATACATATTGTTTTCTCCAGCTTTATTGAGGTATAATTAACAAGTAGAAATTATATATATTTGAGGTATACAACATAATATTTTAATATACATATAGATTATGAAATGATTGCCATAATTAAGCTAATTAATATATCCATCACCTCACATCATTACCAATTTTTGTGTGTGTGTGGTGTGTGTGTTGTGAAAACATTTAAGATCTACATTCTTAGCAAATTTTAAGTATGCAATAGAGTATTGTTAGTTATAAGCGCTATGCTGTATAGTGGATTTTCAGAGCTTATTCATCTTGCATAACTGAAACATTGTACACTTGGGCCAATATCTTTCTATTTCTCCCATCCCTCAGCCCCTAGCAATCACCATTCTACTCTCTCTTTCTATGAGCTTGACTTTTTTAGATTGCATGAGGTCATACAATATTTATCTTTTTGTGCCTGGCTTATTTCACTTAACATAGTTCCTTCCAGTTTCATCCATTTTGTCACAAATGAAAATGTTTCCTTTTTAAAGGCTGAATAGTATTCCACTGTGTATATATGCACCGTGTTTTCTTTGCCTATGTGTCTGTCAGTGGACACTTAGGTTGATTATGTATCTTGACTATTGTAAATAATGCTACAATGAATGGAGGAGTGCATGTATCTCTTTGACATACTGAATTCATTTCCTTAGGATATATATCCAGAAGGAGGACTGCTGGATCATCTGGCAGTGCTAGTTTTAATTTTTTGAGGAACCTCCATACTGTTTTCTATATTGGCTGTATAAATTTGCATTCCTGCCACTAGTATACAAGGGTTCTCTTTTCTCCACATTCTCACCGACACTTACTTCTTTCGTCTTTTTGATAATAGCCATTGTAATGTGTGGGTATGTGGGATATCTCATTAAGGTTTTGATTTGCATTTCTCTAATGATTAGTGATGTTGGGTGCCTTTCCATGTACTTGTTGGCTTTTGTTTGTCTTTTTTTGAGGAATGTCTGTTTAGGTCCTTTGCTCATTTTTATATCGTTATTTGTTTTCTTGCTATTGAATTGTTTGAATTCTTCATATATTTTTGATATTAACCCCTTATCATACGTATGGTTTGTAAATATTTTCTCTTATTTTATAGGTTGTCTCTTCACTCTGTTAATTGTTTCCTTTGCTGTGCAGAAGCTTTTTAGCTCAATGCAATCCTATTTATCTATTTTTGCTTTTGTTGCCTATGCTTTGAGTATCATATCTAAAAAGTCATTCCCCAGACCAATACCAAAAAGCTTTTCCCGTATGTTTTTTCCTAGTATTTTTACAGTTTAAGATCATATGTTTAAGTTTTTAATTTATTTTGAGTTGACTTTTGTATATGTGTGAGACAGGGTTCAGTTTCTTCTTGTGCATATCCACCTTTCCCAACACCATTTGTTACAGAGACTGTTCTTTTTCCATTGTCTGTTTCTGGAAGCTTTGTTGAGGATCAGTTGACTGTAATACATGGATTTATTTCTGGGTTCTCTTTTCTGTTCCATTGGTCTATATGTTCTTATGCTAGTACCATAATGTTTTAAATACTTTAGTTTTATAGTATGTTTTGTAATCAGGTAGTGTTATGTCTCCAGCTTTGTTCTTTTTGCTTAAGATTGCTCCAACTATTTTGATTTTTTTTTTTTTTTGCAATTCCATATGTATTTTCAGATTGTTCCATATTGTGAAAAAATACCACTGGCATTTTTATATAGATTGCATTGAATCTGTAGATTGCTTTGAGCAGTATGGACATTTTAATAATAACATTAACTCTTCTAAGCCATGAACATAGATATTGTTCTGTTTATTTGTGTCTTCTTCAATTTGTTTCATCAGTGTTTTATAGTTTTCAGTGTATAGATTTTTCAACTCTTTGGTTAAATTTATTCTTAAGTATTTAATTTTGGGGGTAGCTATTATAAATGGGATTGGTTTTGTGATTTATTTTTCACATAGTTAATAATTAATTTATGAAGGTGCTATTGATTTTTGTATATTGATTTTGTATCCTGTAACTTTACCGAATTCATCTATTAGATTTAACAGGTTTTTTTTTTGTGGGATATTTAGGGCTTTCTATACATAAGATAATGTTATGTGCAAACTGAGGCAATGTAACTTCTTCCCTACTAATTTGGGTACCTTTTTATCTCTTAGTTATAAGCACTATGCTGTATAGTGGATTTTCAGAGCTTATTCATCTTGCATAACTGAAACCTTGTACACTTGGGCCAATATTTTTCCATTTCTCCTATCCCTCGGCCCCTAGCAATCACCATTCTACTCTCTCTTTCTATGAGCTTGACTTTTTCCTAATTGCTCTGGCTAGGACTTCTTTTACTATACTGAATAAAAGTGGCAACAGTTGCCATCTTGTCTTTTTTCCTGATCTTAAAAGAAAGTCTTTCAGCTTTTCACTGTTGAGTGTGATGTTAACTGTGGGTTTGTCATATATGACCTGTTTTATGTTGAGGTATAATTTTTCTATAACTAATTTGTTGAGTTTTTTTAAATCATGGAAGGATGTTAAATTTTGTCAAATGCTTTTTCTACATCTGTAGAGATGATCATATGATTTTTATTGTTCATTCTGTTCATATAGTGTATCATATTTATTGATTTGCATATATTGTGCCATCCTTGCATCTCACTTGATTGCGATGAATGATCTTTTTAATGTGCTGTTGAATTCCATTTGCTACTAGTTTGCTGAAGATTTTTGCATCTGTGTTCATCAGGGATATTGGCTTGTAATTTAATTTTCCTGTGGTGTCCTTATCTGGCTTGGTATCAGGGTAATGCCAGCACTGCAAAAATCAGTTTGGAAGCATTCCCTCTTCTTCAATTTTTTGGAAGTGTTTGAGAAAGATGACATTAATTTTTCTTTAAATGTTTAATAGAATTCTCCAGTGAAGCCATCAGCTCATGGGATTTTCTTTGATGGGAGGCTTTTTTTTTTATTATTGATTTAATCTTACTTGTTATTGATCTGTTCTGATTTTCCATTTCCTTATGATTGATTTTTAGTAAGTTCTGTATCTACTATAGATTTTTTTCCTACTAGAGGATTTTAGAATGTATTTAATACAGATTTTTTTCTGGGTCTGAGGGGACTGGTCTGAAGCCCGGATTCACAGGGGCTGACCCAAAGCCTGGGGCTATGAGGGCTGGCCTGGCAGTGTGGGGTTTGGCCTGGTGTTGGGTTTCACTGGGAGGAGCCTGATTCTGGGGTCTGTGACAATGTCAGGTGCTTACATCACTTTCATTTCCCCATTGTGAAGGGTATCTCTCTCCATGCTCTGTTGTCTGGGCTTGGGGGGTGGGGAAGTGACATAGGTAATGTGAACTTGACTTTCCTACCTTCTTCAATGTGTCTTTTCTTTCTATACTCCATTCAAGTGCTATAATCTCTCACCTGGATTCCTTAGCTCTTGTGAAAGTATTTTTGTGCACGGATGGTTGTTCAAATTGATATTTTTGTGAGAGGAAGAGTACTGGAAACTCCTATTTTGCCACCTTGATGATATCACTCTAAACATGCATATTTGAAATCACACATGTAAGATAATATTAACTTAGATTTATTTTTTCTACCTTTGCGATTTATGAAATATTATTCAAATTCTCAATATGTTATGTATTACTTGAGATTATTTTATGCTAATACTTCTTTCCTCCAAAAACCGTTCATGTAAATAAACTTAGTGAATTAGTTTTAGTGGCTGAAAGACACTACAAGGATATGGAATCTCCAGATGTTTTCAAGGAGCAGTGTAGAAAAATCTGAGAGGTCATGGTTGCAGACTTTGAAGAAAAGTAAAATCATTTCGTGCCTGCATTCTACTGAGTTCAGTCTGGGCAATAAATTGTATATATTCAGAATTTATATATGCATAAAAATATTTGGGAAGATATAAACCAAGCTTATATTCATGATTATAGTGGTTTCCATGGAGAATTGGATTAGTTGTGATTGGTTTGAATTGTATGTGTGTTTCACCACTTAGGTTTATACTTCTCTATCGTTGGACTGTGTTGCTGTGTTGCATGGGCAAATATTACTTCTGTACTGTCAATAGTGTTAATTGTAAAGATAAAAAAAAAAAAAGAAAAATTCTATCAGTCCTTCAAGATCCAGGCTTCCTTTTACTTGTGTACTCATTGTTCTAATCCAGAAATGACTTCTCCCTGCTCACAGCTGCCAGTGGATTTTTCTGTGTCTCTTTTATACACTATTACTTTTTAATAGGTGCCCTTATCCTTTACTGAACAACTTTAATTTGTTCCTGACAACCCTGCTGCAGCATGAAAAGCTTTTGAATTTATAGATCCAGTAACTATTTTTTATTTTAATTTTATTTTAAAATTAATATGCAGAATAGTCAACTTTTTTGTGTACAGTTCTATAAGTTTAAACACATGTATAGATTCATATAATGACCATGATAATCAAGATATGAAATAGTTCAATCACGTTAACAAATTCTCTTATGGATACAAAAATGTGAAATTTCAAAATGGTTCTTTTTAAGTTACACCTTCTCCCACCTCCTCAATCCTGGCAACCACTGATTTGTTCTCCAAGACTATAGTTATGTCTTTTGGGGATATCTCATCTATAGAATCATAAGTATGTAACTTTTGGAGAGTGGCTTCTTTCACTCAACTTAATGCTTTTTAGATCCATCCAAGTTGTTGCATGCCTCAATAGATCAATACTTTGTTCCTTTATTGCTGAGGAGTAATTTGTTGTATGGATGTTCCACAGTTTGTTTAACCATTCACTCACTGAAGAACATTTGAATTGTTTCCAGTTTTTGGCTGCTATTAATAGAGCTATTACACACACTAGTGTGTATAGGGTTTTGTGTGAAGGTAAGCCTTCCTTTTTCTAGGGTACATAACTAGAAGAGGGCTTTCTGGGTCATATAAGTGTATGTTTAACTTTATAAAAAAACTGCCAAAACTCTGGAAACTGTTTTTTCAGAGTGATCAAAGCATTTCGTATTCCCACCACAATGTGTGAGTAAAGATATTCTACATCTTTACCCTCACTTGATATTTTCAGTATTTTTTATTATAGCTATCCTAATAGGTGTGTGCTTGTATCTCATCATGGTTTGAATTTGCATCCCTAATGGCTAATAATGTTGAACATCTTTTCATGTGCAGATTTGACCTTTGTATATCATTGGTTAAGTATCTATTCAAGAATTTCTGCCATTGCCAGAGTATTTTTGCCATCGATTAGTTTAGACCAGTGTTTTCCAACAAGCCCACCATTGGCATTTTGGCTACAACAACCCTTGTTGTAAAGGATGTCCTATTCATTGAAGCTTGTTTTAGCTTCTTCAGACCTCAGGCACTAAATGCTCAAAGCATCTGTCACTGTGATGACCAAAAATGCCCTCCCACACATACAAAACTCCATGACGAGATGGAGAACCACCTAATGAGAACCAGGTGGAAATTAGGACTTTTCCCTGTTACTGGGATCAGGTCAATTTTCCCCAATTCATATGGAGTTTGTAGGGGTAGGGTAGATCCCTTAACAATAGCAGGTTTCTCTATAGAAGAAGGGGAATAAATTCTAATCAGGCAATGAGCAGCATCCACTAGGATTTAACTCTACTTCTTTCCCAACAGTCTATGCATATTTTTGGCTTTTACTCATAGTCTTTCTGTGAATAAGGAACTGATTACACTATCCCTAGAGGTAATAAGTATTGTCAGGACCAAGTTCCTCCCATTACCTAAGGTGTTTCAGGTGACTTCTTAGCCAGGACAGGTAGAAGAGGGCTGTGGCAGTTTCTATCTGCTTTATTTTTCTCCTCATTCTCCTCCTACTCCCTCCTCCTTTTTCTACTTTGATTTTAATAAATATATTTATGGATTCATGGCTGAGTTTTCAGCTTGTTTCCCTAGCAACTGATTTTAGGATCCTGAACAAACTATTTTTTTTAAAGTCATGATTCTATGACAACAGAAGGTATAAAATTGAACCACTATAATAACAGAGATTATCACTAGAAAGTCACAATCTAGTTGGAACAAAATGTGAAATTATATAAGACCATTTGCAAAACATCTGCAAACCAGTATTCTATAATATATGCTGAACATGTTTAGGAATAAAAAAGGACAGAGAAGTTGTAGGCAAAGTCTTAGTGTGAAAAGGGAGCAGATCTAGAGTTGCAAGACTATCATCACCAGGAACAATTTACCTAATCTCTCTCTCCCTCAGTTTCCACAAGTGTAAAAAAGGAATAAAGGAATAAAGTTCCTCCATTATAAAATCTGACACGATCACTGCTAATATCAACTGGATAATGTATATCACAATGCCTTGAAACCTGAAAATATAAGAATCTATTCACAGCACCACAACCACCATCATCCCTTAGTAATGAATTTTTTTGATGTTTGGGAGGTAGAGAAGGCACCTTGAATAGGAAAGGAGACATAAATATAAAGGAGGATCAGGGGACATCTGGGAACATTTAGACTCAGTTATGTCTGCTTATTGTAAACTGCTTATTATAAACTAAATTTTTTAGGCAAAAATCTCAAGACACTCAGAGATTTTTCTACCAGTGTGCTCTGAGATTTCTGTCATCAAAGCATCTCACCACACTGCTAGCAATATCCTGAAAGACCCAGTGCTGCTCTCTTTGAGATAGAGGACTGGGAACAAGTATTCCCAAAAGACTTTGGTATAACCTAATGCTTCCTTCTCTAACCTGGACATTTCTAGAGAATATCCTCATTGTATCTTAACAAGTGAATATAAATTTTGTGTTTTATTCCATGCTATGTTTATATTTGTTTTGAAATAAAAATGTTTTAAATTAATAAAAAAAACTTTTTACCTATTCCTCTATGATGAGCTAAGATGTAATGAACTGAAATGATCCATCTGAAAAACTGAGCTGAGTTGAAGAAGCTAACACAGCATGTCATCTATGTAATTTCTCTTCTTGGTGTTTGGGTTTATCCTAGATGTTTTTACTCTCGTCCACCCTTGGCCCTCTCTAAGGAAGGCTACTCCCTATGACTTTCATGTTTTGTGCCAAGTACATTCTCTCCTCGGTGCTACGTAAAACTCACTGAGCCAGGGGAACCCGCCCACTCAGAGCGAGCACTGTGACTTATCTCTGGTGCAGAGAGGAGCTGGACCCTCTCTTAGAATTAAGGAATCAGGATGCCCATTAATGGGGAGAGTCAGCATGCACAAAGAAGTGAGGAGTCACGTAAGAAAGCACACCCTGAGTAAATAGTGGAAGCCCACAGTCTTAACTAATTTAAGGGAAAGTAACATGACCAAAATACTAAAGAGACATTGTAGAAAACTTGGCATGGCAACAGCGTGTGGAACCGGTCAAAATGAAGAGAAAAGGAAAGCAAGGAGCAAGATGGAGCTTCTCTCAGCCCAAAAGTGTGAGGTGAAGTTGGACTGGAATGGGGTGTTGACCATGGAACCAAGATGATTTAGATCTATGGGAAGTTGTGGTTTGCTACTTTATCTTAAAGAGTTACCAAAGAGATGCTGATTTTAGTGGTTTTTTTTTCTTCCTTTGCAAGTAGAGTAAAAGCCAAATTTCTCAGATTTAAAAAAAAAAAAAAAAACACTTATATCATCATTCTGTTGCTTGTGCAGATTCAGTGATTCACAGCAAACACAGTTAACAGCCTGGTCATTTAAAATATTTAGTCCTTAAATTTGACAAATGCGCCAATTACCTTGATCTCTGCTTCCTGGTTCAAGAATTAAAAGCCACAATCAATTTTAAAAGCTGCCACAGTTCTTTAAGAGCGAATGAACAGAATGTCAAGCAGCCACTCTTTACTGATTCGCCTTGAGTTGCCATCTCTAAACGTGATGGATTGAATACTCTTTGTGTGATCGGGAAGCACATTCTCTCCCCTTACAAGTCTGATTGCTCTGGCTCAGATGGGACCAGGATCTTTCAATACTGTTTTAAAAATACACCTGAGCCGGTTTTTTTTTTCTTTTTTTCTTTTTATTTTTATTTTTATTTTTTTTTTATTTCGGCATATGATGGGGATACAGATTTTAAGGTTTCAATAAATGCCCTTTCCCCCCTCCCCCCACAAGTCTGAGTCTCCAGCATGACCATCCTCCAGACGGTGCACATCTCACTCATTATGTATGTATCTACCCATCCCCCCCCCCCCGTCCCCCGTCCCCCTGGCCAATACACTATTATTGTAGTACCTATGTGTCCACTTAGGTGCTGATACCTGAGCCTTTTATTCATTGATTTATTTTAAAGACTACAATGTTTAGGAAATATTTTATGCAAAATAAGCCTGTGTTCATTATTGTTCAAACATGTAGGTAGGTCAAACACATGGCTACTTTTGTCAAGTTTTAGATGTCTGAAAGCAATCTATTTCATTAGTGGTAGAATTTTTTTTTTTTTCAATATCACATTATTTCAAATGAAGACCTTAAGGTTTATTGTAAAACCAGTACTTAATATACTTCTACCATGAAGCCTTAGAGGGTATTGAGTCAGTGAAATTAATGACACATGTGTCAGAAGAGAAATAGCGAGGTCTGACCAATGGAAAGGACTCAGGGAACCAAGAATTCTTACTTTAAAAGTTTTTCTCTAGCAAGCTGAGGTGCATCAGCTTGTTTCCGGTTCTCGATAGGCAAGAGCAGAGTAAAATTTCATATTGATGTTGTATAACAGGAAATAGTTTGTGGGATTACACATGATATTTGACATGTAGAAAATTCTAGATTTTTATTTACAGATGTTATATTTACTTTAAACATAGTTATTTTAAACTTGGGTTCAAATTGTTGAATGATACTTCCATCATTAGGAATTCATGAGGACTAGTGGTATGCTGTGCATGATCAAGTTTTGAAAGATTTCAACTTCTCAAGGAATGTGCTAGTGGCAAAAAATATACATTTTATTTCCTTGTGAGTCATCCTGGCCTGTTTTATTATGCAGGTAGAATTGCCATGCATGTTGAGAAAATAACAGTAAATTTGGCAGAAGCCTCTAATTTTGCATTTCTTTAAGGTCAGTTGTTTTTGGTGGCAGGCTCTCTCTAGGCAAGATTATTAAATAGGAGGCTGGTATTTTTACCCTCTATTTGACCAGCCAAGTCACTGGTGACTATATGTCTCCTAGTTCTAGTGTCTTTGGAAACACATATTTCCTCTTTTTTAAAGGTCTATCAAAATAGGCTAAATGTTGAGCAAGCTAATTGATAGGAACTTTAAATATTGGCCAAAAAAGGCTATCCTTAAAAGCATAGTTATTAGTTTTTTTGGACTATGTATAATACTAAGAAAACTCTTTTTCTCTTTTTATAATTTAATATATTTTCATTGTAGAACATATAGAAAATACAGTTAAACAAAAGAAAAAAAATTCCATGATCTCATCTCTCTAAGACTACTTCTGATAATCTTGAAATAAAAAATTTAAATCATCCTGTATATAAGTTTCAAACAGTACTTTTCTCCTAATTTATATTTTCTAGATCTTTAAACATACTGATAAGCCATATTTAATATTTCCATGATTTTTGTATTACATGAGTATCCCTTAAGTTATTTGAATAATTCACTATTATTTGACATTAAGATTATGTTTATTATTTCACTATTATAAGTTGTCAGGATTAATATTCTTTTGTTTATTTCTTCAAATACCATCATGGTCACAGGAGTAATAAACTTTGGATGTGATGTCTCATTTCCAGTGAGCCAGGGACAAAGAAATTTCTTGTTCCCTGAAATCATATCTAGTTATTCAGAATTTTCTCTGCTTGTTGCTGAGGATACCCTGGTTGGTCAGCACTTGGAAGTTAATTAAAATTGAGCTAATTTAGCACTCACTAAGAGAGAAAAGTAATAGCAAATGGTTGAAAGTTTGGAAGTGCTTTATATAAGGGTGAATACAAAAAAGTAAATTATCTGACCCATATTCAACCCAAATCACACTGATATTTGGAAATATAGTAATATAACCTAGTTTCCAGCATTTACAGTGAGATGCAGAACCTTGCACATGAAAGTTATTCATGGTTGAGATATTTCTGAATCTAGAGTGGTGTCTCTGAAGCTGTAATTCTTGGTCAGTGTCAAAGTTACATGGTAGGTGGATCAGAAACTTTGCTTGAAATGATTGCTGAGGAATTGAATAAAAGAAAAGCTCAGTGAATGGAAAGGAGATGGGTGTTACAGACACAAAATTTGTGGGTTTTGACATGATTGGCTACTAGGAGAGAGGGAGATGGGGAAACAGATGATATAAGTCTGGAGGTGGGAGGATGATTTGGTCATTTGCTGTGGAGGAGCAAGTCGTGTGGTTATGGGGAAATTCTGTTGCAGGCATTTGGCCTAAAATTCTGCCAATTTAACCATGTGACGACATCCTAGCAGGGAATTGGAAATGCAAAATCGGAGCCAGAACAGTAAGTGTGTACAATTAATAGTTTAAAGCAATGGAAGTAACAAGTGCCCCTACAGAAAAAGAATGCCCACATTTGAAGGTTATAGTTGAAACTATGACGGCAGAGGGTGAGCAGACAAAGAGGGGGAGGAGAGGGCAGCGTTAGGAGGGGCCCAGGAAGGATGGCCCTGGAGACAGACGGGGATTGAGACCTGCTGACTCATTGACTTGGTATCACTGTTGAACTTCACCTAAGCAGATCCAAATGCATGTGGGTGCCGAAGCCAGAAAATAATGAAAATTAATACCAACAGGAAGAAACTGTAACATGTGCTAAGATTTACTATCTGACAGTAAATGGATGCTAAGCACATCGATTGTGTTATACCATTTAACACTCGCAGCAATGGCTGTGGAGTAGAGGTTTTCATTGTCCCCCCTTTTCTACAAAGTCTACAGAGATGAAATATTCTTTCTACAATCATGCAATGTACTATATGTAGGACACAAACCCAGGACTGTGCTCTTAACTTCTCTACTGACTTTAATTATCTACACAGCCTCCAAGGGATTATCTCCTAAATGGTTGGTGAGAGAGTGGGGGCAGCACATGGGACCCCTCTTTCAGGAAGCTTTGCTCTTGATTGAAGAAAGCCATGAGAGAGTCCTGTAGGAAGAAAGGAGGTGGTGGTAATGTAGAAGAGGTATTTTCTAGATTTAAGCGTTGAAAAAAAGCTGTTCCCAGTGGGAGTCCAAAGTATAGTGATGTCCGTTAGTAGGTGGCTGAAGTACAGTGGAAATAAAAAGCTATTTTTGCGGCAAAGGTCATGCTCTACTTTGAGGCCAGGGTTCTGGAAAGGTCATCGCTATCAATACTAAAGGGACGTAGAAGGGAATGGGTTGAGAAATAAGATGCTGATGTCAACACAGATAATGGCGATGGTCTTGTAGCCCGGTGATGACAGATCCAGGGCATGGAAGAGGCAGTGTCTGGGGTGAATGTGCACTTTGAGGGAACAGAGGTTATTAGGAGATGGCAGAGAACGATGGTTGGAAAGGGCATCCAGGGTTGATGGGTGCTTTGACGCGCTTCCAGTTTCCAGTGGGTGTGTGCTCCTGAAGGAAAGTAAGAGCTGCCAGCTTCCATGCACTCTATTAGAAAGATATCTAAGGGATAGGCCATGAGGGGAAGGGGCAGCTTTCAGTAATTGGGGAGGAGGTAGAAGGATTGATCAAGGCACAAGCTAAATCTGTTTTTCCTTTTAAGAGAAGAGTGGTCCCATAGCGAAGACTCTGGGCTGAGCCTCTGGTGGCATTATTATGTGTGATGTATTTACGGGTAGGAGGTTGGAATAGACTGGTGACACTTGTTAGTAACGGGGAGAGAGTAGGAGAGGAGGAGGCTTGCATTGACTGAGTTTTGGACCATAACCTCCCCGCTGAAATTTCTAAGTAGGGTTGAATTTTTTGGTGTTGCAACCTGCTCTTCAACAGTTAGGACTCAATACTGAGGGCCTGTCGTAGGAGAAAGTCAGAGACAGTGAGGAAGGGTGAGGAGCACACTGGAAATGGAAATACTGATCATCTGGGTGGTTTAGGCTTTCCTTGAAAGTCTGTGTAATAAAATTTACAAAATTTGTTGAGAGAAAAAGAAGACGTTTGTGCCTAAAATGTGGGTTTACATAGTTCTAACACTGAATCGGGGTTCTCAAACTTGGCTATAAGCTAGAATCCTCTGGAAATGTTCAGGAAATACTCAGGCAGGCAACCCCCCCCCCCATCAGTGGAAAGCTAATCTCTGTGGGTGGGGCCCTGCTATTGATATTTGAACAATATTCCTCAGGTACCTCTGATGAACAGCGAAGGCTGAAAGCATCTGGTCTATGCAGAAGACTAGGAGCATAGCTGAACAACCCTTTTGTAAACGTGAACCCACCTGCCTGTGCACACACTTCCGCTGGGTCAGTGGTCTGGCGTCACTAATATGACTCAGTGTCACTTACTGCTGGCTCATTGTTAAGCTGCAGAAGTACTGACACACATGCTGGGTTTGGTGCTGGTAGTGTCTGTTTTACAATCAATCTTACTCTATCTTTTAGCTCCTACAAAGATAAATGTTAAGTGAAAGGAAGCAAATTGGGAAACACCCTGTTTACTTGTGGTGAAAGGGTAAGGCGTGATTAAAATACAGGTGGCATATAGACAAGCTTTTTAACCCCGCAAGACTAGGTCTGTAGTGCTTAGCTAAATACCACCACTCAACTAAGCCCTACCTTTAGGGCATTATTAAAATTTATGTAAATTGAGATCTTTCATCATTTACATCTTACATATAATTAATAATTTAATGTAAATTATTTGTGGTTTTGGAGTGTCATTGGGAGGTAATGTTCAAAAGAAATTAAAGAGTTTAATCCCTCTCTTCCAGTTATTTTAAATATATTGTGTGAAATTTTATAATGCTGAAGTTCAACATTGCATGTGTTCTGATTGAAATGTTGATGATAGCTTAAGAATTGCCTCAGAATTGAACAAATAAATTTAAGTTTGATTAAAGGATTTGATTAAATTGCATAGTGGGTAGAGAGGCTTTTTCACATGGGAGCTCTTGTTTCAGACAAAGAGAGCATTCACTCATTGATTTATTCATTTTCTTTTTGAGTAAACATCTGAAGCCTAGTGTCTACTTTAAATTTACTTTCCCCCAGGTAAAGGATTAAGCCTTGCACATGCATAAGTATATACATATACACATACATTTTTATTTTGCAAGAGTAATGCATTTTCTGTAGTAAAATGCTAAAGCTCAAATAAGCAAAGGGTAGAAAATAGAAACACATAATATGTTTTACCTTATTATCTGGCAATAACCATGGCTAGTGCCTTGGAGTATAATCTTCTTGCTTTACACACACACACACACACACGCACGCACACACACACACACAAGATTAACTCTTCATATAGTGTTTAATACCCTTTTTCTCCCATTTAACAGCCTATTTGAACATTATTGTCCTCATTAAATACTTTTTTACAATGTGAACTTATCTGGATAGTATGCTGGTTTGGATATTATAATTTATTTGATAGTCTGCTACTAGACATTTAGATTGTTTATAGTTTGAATTTTTTTCCTTGTTTTTTTTTTTTTTT
>VSMD01047821.1:0-27690 GCA_008750895.1 Mirza zaza
TTCCATCAAAGGGAAACCGAGGCAGGGCAGGCGGCCCCCTGCCGTGCCTGAGCGTGTGGCAGAGCCGGCTGGCATCCAAGCGCCCCCGCCCCGACTTCTGCCCCTAGCATTTGTCCTCTGAACGTGGCACGGCTGCCTTCGAAAGCCTGAGATTCCGAAATCCATAGATTCCAGAGAGGCGGAGCAGGGAGGGTCTCCGCCGTGGCTGGAGCTGCGGCTCTTTGGGGCAAAAGCAGCCGAGACCGTGGAGGGCCCTGCTGCCCAAGGTCCCACCACTAACACACGCGTGTGGGCAGGCGTGTGCGGGCTCTTCGTTCCCTGCCTCGGCATTCTAGCACCAGACACGCGGCCATGAAACCCTGGGTCCAGCCCTCACCAGCTCAGTGGCCACAGGCCAGGAACCCTCCCACCTCTTGGTCTTTGCACACGCTGTTCCCCGGGCCCGGAATGCTGTTCCCTGATTCCTGAACTACTTGCACTCCGGATTTCTCCTGGCCATGGCTGACACACCACCTCCTCGAGAGGTCTCTCCCTCCGTGCCTGGCTCCCCTCCCCCGTCCCTCACGCCGCGCCACGGACACCTACGTGGGTGATGGAGCCACGGTAGGTGATGGGGCTCTCAGGCGGCGCCCGCGTGCTGGGTGTGCCTTTGGTGATGCTCCCGCCAGGGACCGAGCCCAGAGCTGTCCCTGCAAGACAGAGACACGGGACTCAGGCATGTCTGCGGCCTTCCCCAAGCCTAGACCGAGGCCCACACGTCTGGCTCTGGGCAGAGGGTCCCTCTGCCCCTCGACGGGGAGGAGACGACTGTGGACAGGTGACACTTCCCTGTGGAACTGGACAAAGGGTCCTGGTCCCCCCTGGGTCGTCTGGGGGACGGGCAGGGCAGGGGGGCCTCACCTCTCAGCACGGACGTCTCCTGGGCCGTGGGCACCCCCAGGCTCTCCGGCGGCCCGGCCTGGCCCCGTGGGGACAGCTGCTCCTGCTTCACTCCACTGAAGGGTGCTGAGGGCCGGAGAGGGGTGAGCCACGTGCCACCGGGCAGGGACACAGGTCTGTCCCCTACCCGGCCTGACCTGACTGACGTAGGGGCTGCAAGGGGGTGTGATGTGCCGCCCCTCCCCCACGTTCCAGCCAGGACCCCTGGGCCCTCCCAGCTGCCACCGGAGCCCGTGGGCTGAGACGTCCCTCGCCCACCCCCACCGGGAGGGCTGGGCCACCTGGGATCCTCACCCAGCTTCTTGGGGTCCATGGCCAGGGGCAGCCCCATGGTGATGGGGCCCACAGGGGCCTTGGCGTGCTCCGAGTACGGGACGTGCAGCTGCACCGACATGCCCTGCAGGGGCGGAGCGGTGGGGTCACCTCCCCGCTGCCCCCCAGACACCCCCTAAGCCAGGAGGCCCCCAGGGACGTGCAGGCCAGAGTCCGGCCCTGCTGTCCAGCCCGTGACACGGACAAGTCACCGCCTCTCTGGAGCCTGGGTCCCCTGCCCTTGAGGGGCCACCACTGTTGGGGGCTTGTGGCTGCCTGGCCCCCCAAGCCGCGTCTGCCGTGGCAGGTCAGGGGTGAAGGGGCAGATGGCCCGGAGCCAGCACCCGCCACGTGCCAGCCACCCTGCCAAGCCCTTTGTGTCTGTTGCACTTGCTCTCCCACCGCGCAAGGGGAAACTGAGGCATGCATACGTTAAGTCACCCGCCCGAGGCCTCACCATCAGGTTCCAGAGCCCGTGCTCGACGGCCCCCAGGGCGGCCGCCCAAGGGCAAGGTCCTCATGGACATGGTTCACGCCCCTGGGAGCCGGGCCTCCCCCGCCCCCGCCAGGCCTCGAGGGTCCCGTGGCCGCCGCTCTGCAACGGGAAGACCGAGCCCGGCGAGGAAGGGCCGCCCTCACCTGGGAGATGGCGCCCATGTGCCTCTCGAGGACGCTGGGGTGCTTGGCGGAGGAGATGAGGGGCGGCGGGTTGGAGATGGCGGGCGGGCGCGGCAGCACGGGCCGGGCGCCGTCATGGAGGCCCAGGGGCAGCGGGTGACCTGCGGGCACATGTCCGTCCGTCCATTGCAGGGCCCAGAGCGGCCGTGCCCCCGCCCGGCCCGAGTCCGAGCCCTGCCCGCTCACCTGCACCCCGGCCGGTCTCCCCGTGCCCCCTTGTCCCACAGCCCTTCCCCGGAACCAACGGGATCTCTTTGGAGGCGGCTGGTTCGCAGCCTCCTCCCCCTGCCGTGAACCTTCCATGGCTCCTGCTGCCCTCAGGATAGAGCGTGGGCCCCCGACGAGGCTGTCAGGTGCGTGACCTGGCCCCAGGGTCCCCTGGCTCTCTGGGCACCAACTGCTGCAGTTCTCGGGCCTCGTCTGCTCTTCCCTGCCTCCGGACCTTTGCACATGCCGTTCCCTCTGGCCCCATGCCTTTCCCCGCCCTTCTCCTGGCTCCCTCGGCCCGTGAGGACAGGCACGCCCGGGACGGCCCGGCCGGCATCGTGGCTGCGTCAGACCCCGGGCCCAGCAGGACGGAGGACCCAGAACGGCCCCCAAACCTGCCTTCCGGCGTCCGGGAACCGCAGCAGAGCCCGCCCTCCCGGCTCTCCCACCCCTGCCCACCCCCAGCCTGGCCCTCGCCAGCTCACGCACCCCCCGGGGCTCCCACTGTCCGCGGCTTCCGTCCCCACCCGCGCCTTTCCCAGACTCAAAGGCCGCCCTCCTCCCCCTCCACCCACCGGGCCGCCCTCCCTCGGCTCCCCCGCCCCGAGATCCTGCCGCGCCCACGCAGCCCCGAGCCAGAGCAAACAGCTGGCACTCAGCGATCGGCGAGGCCAAGCTGGGCCGGCCACTCACCGGGCGGCACGTAGGCGAAGGCGGAGGGGTCCGGGGCGTGCGGGGAGGCCTTGATCACCTCTCGGGGGGGCAGCGGGAAGGGCAGGCCCGAGGCCCAGCATGGCGGCTCCCCGGGCAGCTTTTGGGCGTCGGCGGCGAAGGCCGGGAAGAACGTGGGCTTCTCTGCTGAGGGCGTCGGGCAGGAGGTCAGGCCACGTCCGGCGCCCCCCGGGAGCCCCGGCAGATGCTGCCGGAACCGCGCCACCCCAGCCCTCAGTGTCAGGGGAAACTGAGGCACGGACACATCCCGGGCTCCTCTAAGGCCAGCAGCAAACATTCGGCCACGTCGGGATGTGAACCCCACGTGGCTGCAAATACCACCACGACAACAAGCAGACGCGAGGCTCGCCCGGGGCCTCCACGGGCCGACGCGTGTCTAAGCGTGTTAACTCGCACGCTGTCACGGTGCCCACGAGGAGCCGGCTGTGACTGTCCCCATTTCACAGATGGGGAAACTGAGGCCCAGAGAGGTGGAGTCACCTGGTCGAAGGCTCCAGCGAGTGAGTGGCAGACCAGGAGCTTCAAACCCGGGCTACGGCCATGGCCTTAACCCTAACCGCCATGCAGTGCTGCCCACGAGAAGGGGCACAACGATTGGCCCTAGGTCCCTGGGCCCGGGCGTGCCGCAGACGCAGCAAGGGCTCAGGGCTGCCCTCAGGGCCGCTTCCTGCTGGCTTCCCACCCTACGCCGAAATCCGACCTGAGCCTCCCCGAGGGCCGATCCTATAGGCAGGTAACCGGCCAAGAAGCTGGGCACGGGCACAAGCAGGGAACAGCAGGGCCCTCTGGCCCCTGGGGCAGGAACGGGAGGCAGGGGCACCTCCCCGGCCGCCTCTAGGTGAAGGAGGTTCTGAAGGCCCCGCAGGGTGCAGCAGGAGAGTGGGTGCTAAGATCGACTGGTGATGCCTGCCGCGGGCACGGTGGCGGGAAGCAGAGGCCTGAGTGCCTCGTGGTCTCTGATTGCTCCTGGCAGAGATGGAGTCCTGCCTTGCACCCGCGCCCCTGGCGAGGTGGGCAGCCCGCAGGAAGGGCGCAGATGCGGGGAGTTAGTCTCAACCAGCCCAGCGTGGGCCCGGCTCCCCCGGCCGCCAGGCCGCGGCCCCGCTGCTTCCCGCAGCTCAGCTCTGGAGAGCTGGGGCGGGGCGGGCGGGGGAGGGCCGCCGCGCTGGAAGGGAAACCTGGGCCCCGGCCAGGCCAGGCGGGCGGCCGAGAGCCTGCGGAGACAACCTGTTCCTCCAGCCGGGCCCAGGGGAGCCGGGGACCTGCCTGGCCGCGGCGCTGCGTGCGGGAGCCAGGGCGGGCGGGCCTGCTTCCTGAGACCAGAGAGGCCACGCTAGGTGTCAGGTCCCTGTGCGTCCCGCGGGAGCCGGGCTGCGCGCCAGACTGCGCGAGAGAGAGGCTCGCGGTGCCTGACGCCAGGTGCGCCAGCCCCGCAGGGAGCACGTCGAGGAAACGGCGCAGGCACGGCCAGGCTGGTGGGCAGAGGGCCAGCCCAGAGACCGCGGACGGGGGCTCCTCCCGCAGGTGTTTACCGCACTTTGAACACGTTCACTCGTCCACTTTGCCCGCCCTGCACAGCAGGCCAGAGGCGGCAGCCCCCCCCACCCCGCCAGACCCCCGGTCACCCCCGTCCCTGCCATCTGCCCCTCCCCAGCCCCAGCCCCAGGCACTTACCCTCCTTCTCGGCGGGCGGCGCGGGGCTCCTGCTCTTGCCCCGGGGGCTGCTGCTGGGCTGCTGGGGGGCGTCGCCGTCCGGCTGCAGGTGCTGCGCTGGCGGCGGGGCAGGGGGCGCCGGCTTAGGGGGAGCTGCATCCTCCCGGGGGGGCTCGTGGACTTTGGTGACCTGCTGAGGGAAGCCAGGAGACGTGAGTGTCTGTGTACAACGTCCGAAGGTGACAGAGGTCAGGGAGAGACCTGCGTGTGCTCAACCTGGAAACCGAGGCCCCAAAGAGCCAGTGAGGTGCTCAAGGTCACAGGTAGGTCCTGGCACTGAGCTCATGGGGCCACCCCTAAACCCGGCCCGCCTGGCTCCTTCCCTGCACCCCAAATTCTCCGGGTCTCAGAGAAGCAGGGAGCTGGCCGTGTAGACCGGCCCCCCACCCCCCCCACCCCGCGCCCGGCACTCAAAGCCCCAGTGACAGGCCAGCCCGGTCAGCTCAGGGTCTTCCAGCCCCCGTGGGACCCTGGACCCTCCTCCTTGGAGGGGCACCCCCAAGAGGCCCACCCGCCTGCCTGGCCGGGAGAATCCTCCAGGAGGCCCAGGATCGGAGCTGGGGGCCCCTTCTCTGGCCAAAGAGTTGCTACAGCTGGGGTGGGGCTTCCTGGTCTGGGGCTCAGGGGCCCTGGGGGTGCGGGAGGAGCTGCTGCTCCGAAGGCGCCATGGGAGGAGGTGCCCGCCCCCACCCCCGGGTCTCAGCGCCGTCTCGTCTCCATGGGGACCGCTCCCGGGAGCAGGGCCGCAGGTGCAGGCGTGCCCACCGCGTGGCCGCCTGGGTGAGCAGGAAGCCGAGGGCGGGGAGGCCCGCGGGGCGCGGCGCGGCACTCACGATGGGGGGGATGGCGGCCGCACGCTGCTTCAGCTGCTTCAGGTCCAGCGGCTTCTGGGGGGAGGCATTGGCCCTGGGGTCTCCGGCGGGCGTGAGGAGGCTGGGCCTCGGGGACAGCAGCCTGCGGGGGACACGCGTCAGGCCGGGCACGGGCAGCCGCCCGGGGTCACCCGGCCAGGCCGCCGCCGCTCTCCCCCGAGGAACCAGCCGGGATTCGGGGCGCAGGGGCCCTCCCCTCCTGCCCTGGGCCACGCCCAGACAGCTCGGCTAGGGAAACCCGGAGAAGCCCAGACTCGGGGCGACACACGGGGGGAGGGGCCCGCAGGGTCAAGGCGCGGCGAGATCGAGAGATTCAGCAGGAGAGCAGCCATCGCTCAGACGCGAGAGGCCCGGCGGCCGCGGGGCCTCGGCCCAGAGCCCAGTCCACCCCGCCGTGGGGAGGTGGGTGCTGCCCCCCTCGCCCGACCCTCCTCTCCCGCTCACCTCCCGCTGGGGGGTGGGGACAGGTGGGCCGGGGGCCCGGCGTGGATGGGCAGAGGGCGTGTCCCCCACCCCGTGATGACAGGGCTGGCCCTTCCGCCTGCGGCTGTGACCCAGAGCCGGAAACCTACGCGGGGCAGAGCCTGACCGGGGTGCGGCTCCCGAGCTGCTCGGTGGGTGCCGCCTCCTTCAGGAAGCCTCCTGGGATTCCCTGGCCCCCGGCCCTGGGCACGGCACCTGCCACAACCTGCTTCTGGCGCAAGGTCTCCGAGAGCAGGAAGCGGGTCTGCTGCAGCCCAGAGCCCTTCCACCCTCGCTCTTGCCTCCCTCCTGCCACCTGCGTCCGCCGGGCACGGAGCAGGCGCGGCCACGCGGCCCAGCTGTGGGCCGCAGCTCGGCCAGGCGGCGACTGCAGGCACAGCCCCCGCAGTGCACGGTGACCACGGGAGCTGGTGCCACGTACACACCGTCAGGCACGGCCACCGCCTCAAGGCAAGAGCCGTGCCGACCACCAGGGCGAGGCCCCTGCCTCCTGAGCCCCGGCTGCCCGGGCGGGGTGGCCAACGACAAGGAGATCACGTCTCCTTCCTGCCGGGCACGTGACAGGCCAGCCCTGCGGGTAGCGGCCTCCTGCCTGCATCTGCCACACGCTCGGCAGAGCACAGACAGACCGGCGACGCCGGCGCAGCTGCCCACGGCGCAGGTGGGCCGAGACAGCAAGGTCGCCCTGACCTCTGCAGACAAAAACCTCCCGTGGCTCCCACCTGTCCCCGCTCTCCGCGGAACCGGGAGCCTCTGCTCTGGCTGCCGCCCTGCTCGTCTGCCACCCGCAGGCCGGGGCACCCCGACCCGGTCCCACGGCGACGCCACCGCCTGCCCGCATCCGCCACCGCTCCTCCGACCGCTGCCCTCACCCCTCCACCTCACTCCCCCTCGTCCCTTGCCACCACTCGCGTTTGCAAACTGAAATTTAAAGAGAATGCTGCGGCCACGGCGCAGAACCGTCGGCCGCTCCTCGCAAGGCCCAACGCACGGTCCCCTGCGACCACACCTGCCCCGCCCAGGTGTGCGCTCATGACACACGGAGGCCGCGTCCACGCAAAACCACACGCCAGGCTCACGGCAGAACCGGCCACGTGGCCGAGGTGGCAACCCCGAGGGACGGACGCACAGGACGTGGTCTCCCGCTCTCTCCCCGGAAGGGACCAGACACGGACACAGGCCATGGCACCGACAGACCACGGCACCAACGAACCATGGCGACCAGCCACACACAAAAGGCCACATGCTGTGGGAATCCCACCCCACAAAACGTCCAGAACGGGCGGAGCTACAGGGACAGACAGTGCGCTGGTGGGTGCCAGGGCTGCCGGGGGAGAAATAAGGGGTGACCGCTCAGGGTTCACTGTCCCTTTCTGGGGTGACGGCTTTGTGACACTATGACCACACTTGACTACACTGAGAACGACTTGTGTGGCACACGAATCTGTCCTAATGCAGGTGACACGAAAGGAAAGAACATCCCATGTGCTAGCCGTAAAGGACTCGATGTATCTGCTGTGTACTTTCTACTAACGGCAAAAATATGTATTTTATATGTACGCCCAAGAAAAGCACTAAAATGTAGACTTTTAGACTTCCGTGTAGGTGACTATGATTCTGTAGAGGCACAAAACGTGAACGCATACGAAACAAAGTGTTGGCGTCCCACGCGCACCGTCTGTGAGTGGGGCCTCCTAGGCGGGGCCGTGCGCTCTCTCAAGCCTCGGTTTCCCTGGCACAGCCCCCTCCTGGGCAAAGGGGCAGTCGGACTGCCGGGGACGGGCACAGAGGCAAGAGCGGGGGCGGGGGCACAGCGTGTGACAGTGTGCTGGAGTCCCTGACCCCAGCCGGCCCTCATGGGTGAGGACGGCCATGTCTGCACGGGAGCCTGGGCTCAACCCCCCGAGGGGCGGGCGGCCGCCAACACGGGAGGGGACACGGGAGGGGGGTCAGAGCCGCCACTATCAGCCCTCCCTGCGGCTCTGCTTCTTCCACCCACCCCTGCGTCTTCTTAGAAGACGGTGGCTTTTATGTCCCTTTCTGGGGATCTGGGTAGGGGCAAGGGATGAGCTCTCGGGGACTGGCACCTGCCCTGCCTACCCAGCCCCATGGCTAAGAGCTCAGGCCCTGGGTTCGAGTCCCCCCCTTTGACCACGTAACAGCCAACAGTGCCTCAGTTTCCTCATCTGTAACACGGAGAGGAAGCAGGTGTGCGTGGCCAGCACCCGGAGCTCCCCGGGCAGGCCGTTGTCTTACCCGTCTCCCCCCACTGTGGAAGGCCGGGGCTAGGGGAGGGGTGGGGAGACCAGGGCCTGGGGACGTCCATCAGTAGCGCGCTGGTGTGTGACAGTGCGTCCCCAAGTCCACAGAGCCCTGCCTCAGCTTCCCCGTGGTCACCAGACGGGGACAGTCCTTGCCATGCCCCAGGGCTGGGGATGAGGGCGGGCTGGCCTGCGAACCAGACACCATCTGCCCCCCCAGGGCCCCGACTCCTCACCCCAACCCCGGGGCCCGGCCCACCGTGACCTCCTGTCCTGCCCCGTTGCCCCCCAACTATCCACTCTGCCCCTCGCCATGGGCCTCTTCGCAGCCCACGGAACATGCACTGACGTGGCCACAGGGCCTTTGCACAGGCTGCCCCCTGCTGGGCTCCCGTCACCTTCCAGCGTCACCTCCTCCGAGAGGCCCTCCCTGCCTGCCAGCCCCGGGTCCTGTCTTCCCGCTGCTCGCTTAGCACGTGAGCGACGGCTTGATGGCCTCACACTCTCGAGAGACTGCCCAGGGCCTCATCTGTCCTGTTCCCACTCCCCCAGCACCTGCGCACGGGCCCGGCACACAGCGCCCAGTCACTGGAGTGAAGGAACGGAGGACAAACTGCCATCGAGATTCTTTCAGAACCCCAAGGGGACGGCCGAGGGAGCCGCACTCCGGCCCTTCTCCGAGTGGCTCCAGAGGAGGCCACCGATGTGTCCCCGAGCGCCCACCGCGGGCCGGCACTGGGCTGGCGCTTTACGGCCATTAACTCCGATACTCTCGCAGCGAGCCCTGCACGCCCATCCTACGGATGGGACAGCTGAGGCCGGGGGCAGGGGTCCCAGGGCCCAACCCTGCCAAGCAGCATCCAGCCGCGTTCTCCAGGAAAGGAGTCGGGGAGGGCAGGCAGGCGCGGGATTTGCGATCAAAGCCACTATCTCTGGTCGTCGGCCAGGAAGACGCCCGGCAGAGCTGCCTCGCAGAAAGTGCCAGAGAGCAGAGGCCGAACGTGGCTCCCTCTCCCGGGTTGTCCGGGCGACATCCAGGGACATGGAGCTCGCCCGGCTGGGGCTGCCAGGCGGCAGGGGGGTCGTGGGCAGCAGCCAGGACCGGGGTCACCCAGGGGCCCCGCCCGCCCCTCGGCCCTTCCTGGGAGGCCCTGGCTCTGACGCACCTCGATTTCATCCTCGGGCGCCCACCCGGCCCTGCGTGGCTGCGGCCGGCAGAGGGAGGGGCGGTGGCTGTGGCCAGGAGGAGGTCAGCAGCCCGGCCTGCGTCCAGCCATGCTGGCCGAGAAGGCCAGGCAGGGCCCGAGGGGGGGACCGGCCCCCGCCACACAGGCGTGGCGAGCCAGGTGTCGAGACTCCCAGCCGAGACTCTGGCTCCCCAGGGGCTGGACGCCGGACCCCAGGCAGGAGGTGGACGGGTGCCGGGCCCAGCTGGGGGAGGGGCAGGCACGTCCCTGGGTGGGGCTGCGGCGGGAGGGCGGGAGGCTGAGCGTGCCCCGCAGGGGAGCACAGGCCCAGCCCCCAAGGGGTCTGGGGGCTGCCGGGATCCAAGCCAACACCCCCCACCCCGGGGCAGGCCACGTGCCCCCAAAACACAGACTCTGGGAGGCCGTTTATGAGTGAGGCCGCCCGTGAGCTCAGCGTTCTTGCTGCAGGCGGGAACTCGTTTCCATGACTGCGTCCCCACGGCCAGCAGGCGCGGCGGGGTGGGGACCCAGGCGCGGAAACCCTGGCTGTCCGCCCTCCCTGGCAGGCCAAGACCTGCAGTGAGCACTGTTTTCCAAGCTACCCCTGCCAGGCAGAAAGGTCGGGAGCCCTGCGTCCTCGGAAGCTGCCTCTGGGCCCCGCCTGCCCAGTTTCGCACGCAGGTGAGGCTCGTGGGGGCAGCGGTCCCCAGGGACGCAGGATGCGGAGGACACCTGGGCCTCACCTCCCAGTGTGGAATGGAAGGAGCCTGAGGGGGTGGGGGTGGGGAGCGAGCCTGAGACCACAGTGAACGTTCCAGAACGTGCCGTCTTGACGTGCCCCAAGGCAAATCTCGGGCAAAGGAAGGGCTCTGTGCGAGCAGGCAGGTCGGCTCTCCCCTGCCCCGCCCCAGACACTCCAAGGGACTCCAGAGAAAACACAGCACTGTTTCCAGTGAAATAAAGCCTCCCGCCCGGAGCCAGCAAACAGCTCGTCCAGACGAGAGCGGGACCCAGGGACTGTCACCAAGGGTCTGCCCACGGCCACCCGGGACCAGCCCTGATCGGGGCTTGGGAAGGGGCGCCCATGCCAGGGACAGAGGCAGGAGTGAGGGAGGAAGGCACAGGGTCCCGCTGGGTCACCCCAGCAGGAAAGGAACCGCTTCCCTGAGAACCTCCCCACCTCCCAGAACCCCAAGAGCGGAGGGCTGGGTGTCCCCCCACCCCACCCCCGGCACACGCAGCCGGCCGGCTGCTTCAGGAGGGCGAACCACCCCGGCCCTCCCGGGGTCTGACAACAGACGCAGCCGCCCACCCCGCAAGTGAGGCCCCCCGCACCCCACCCCTCCGCTCCTGAGTCACCCCGCTCACCCCACCGCCCCGCCCCGGGCCGCGGCGCTGAGGGTAGAATCGAGTTGCCCGAGAAGGTGCGTCACATCCTAAGCCAGCCCGCGAATGTGGCTTATCGGGGAAACGGGTTGTTTCCTGATGTGCTCGAGTTAAGAGGAGGCCACGCTGGTTCGGAGCCAGCCTAGTCCAGTGCCCGGCGTTCTAAGAAGAAACTTCGGACAGGGAGACCCAAGGGGAAGAAAGCTGCGTGATGGCAGAGGCGGAGGCCACAGCGATGTGCCCACGAGCCGAGGGCTGCCGCAGCCACCGCCGGCCGGGCCCACCAGCACCTCACTCTCGGACTTCCGGCCTCCAGAACCGTGACAGCACACAACTGTTTCAAGCCACTTGGTCCCTGGGACTGTGTGACCGCAACCCTAGGAGACTCATGCACGCAGCCCAGCACACTCTCCCCCTAGCGCCTCCCACGGCTGCCTCCAGCTCCGTCCAGTCTCAGCTTGGACGTCACCCCCTCCGGCCTGTTCCCAGACTTTGTTCCGGGTCCGCCCCCCTCACGGGACCAAGGACTCCCCCAGGGCAGGCAGAGCCGGCCCTAAGCGCTTGCAGAACCAATGCGCGCACAACCAATGCGCTTGCAGACCAACGCACGCAACCAATGCGCTTGCAGAATCAATGCGCGCACACAACCAATGCGCTTGCAGAACCAACGTGCGCACACAATCAATGTGCTTGCAGAACCAATGCGCGCACACAATACGCTTGCAGAACCAATGCGCGCACAACCAATGCGCTTGCAGAACCAATGCGCTTGCAGAACCAATACCCACACAACCAATGCGCTTGCAGAACCAATGCGCGCACACAACCAATATGCTTGCAGAACCAATATGCTTGCAGAACCAATGCGCTTGCAGAACCAATGCCCACACAACCAATGCGCTTGCAGAACCAACGCACGCACGCAACCAATGCGCTTGCAGAACCAACGCGCGCACAACCAATGCGCTTGCAGAACCAACGCACGCACGCAACCAATGCGCTTGCAGAACCAATGCGCGCACACAACCAATGCGCTTGCAGGACCAATGCGCGCACACAACCAATGCGCGCACAACCAATGCGCTTGCAGAACCAACGCACGCACGCAACCAATGCGCTTGCAGAACCAATGCGCGCACAACCAATGCGCTTGCAGAACCAATGCGCGCACACAACCAATGCGCTTGCAGAACCAATGCATGCACGCAACCAATGCGCTTGCAGAACCAATGCGCGCACACAACCAATGCGCTTGCAGAACCAATGCATGCACGCAACCAATGCGCTTGCAGAACCAGCGTGCGCACACAACCAACGCGCGCGCACAACCAATGCTCGCAGAACCAACGCGCGCAAACGCCGGAGACCAGAGCTCCCGCCGCCCTCCACCGCACTCACCTGTTCTTGTCACCGCCCTCGGGCTCGTCCGCCTCGTCGGCGCTGCAGGTGGCGCTCGAGTCGCTGTCCTGGGGGGCGCCCGAGCCCGTGGCCGCAGGGGCCCTGCCGCCGGCGCCCTCCTTCTTCTCCGCCTTGAGCGCGCCGTCGGGCGCGGCCTCCGCGGTGGCGTGCGCGCCCCTGCCCGCGTCCGGGCTGGCGTCGGGCTCCTCCTTGCACTCGCTCTTCACGGGCTCCTGGGGCGCCGCCGCCCCCGGCTCCTCGGCCTTCACCGGCTCCGCCGCCGGCTCCGCGGCCGCGGGCGGCTCCTGCTCGTCCCCGTCCTCCTGCGCGGGCGCCGCGGCCTCGTCCTCCTCTTCCTCCTTGGGGACCACGGGCGGGGGCGCGGAGGGCTCAGCGGGGCCCGGCGGGGGCGTGGGCGTGCCGGCGGCCTCGGGGGCCGGGGCGGGCTCGGCGGGGGCCGGGGCGTCCTCGGGCGGAGGGGTGGGCGGCTCGGGGGGCGGCCCCTCGGCGGTGCCCGGGGCGGGCGGCGGCTTGGGCCCGTTCTGCGCCGCGTCCTTGGCGGCCTCGGCGCGCGGGGAGGGGACGCTCTCCGTGTCCGAGCTGTTGTTGACGGGGGCTGCGGGGACAACGCAGGGCTGAGCGGGGCCGGGGAGGCAGGCGGGGCCGTGGGTGCACTGGCCGCAGCCTGACGCCAAAACAGCCCCGTGGCTCCCACGCACCCGGGCACCTGCCCGGAGCCGCACCCTGAGACAAAGCCACTGGCCGGGTGACTGCCTTACAGGTGGCTGCCTACTTCCCCGTGACCCTGGTGCCCACCACCCGGCTAACTCCCAACCCCGGGGATCTCCTGTCCTCCAGCATCCCCAAAAGAGCCACACTGAGGGTGGCCAAGGGGCACAGCCCTCCGTCTTGGGGGTCTCCATGTTCTTATCTGAGCCCCGCCCTCGGGCTCTGCCCCTCACTGGCTATGCACCTCGGGAAACTCAGGTAACCTCTCGGGCCTCAGTTTTCCCAGCTGCAAAATGGGTAGAACCGCAGTTCCTACCTCACAGGGTGGGTGAGCCAGGGAGGTACCTGCTGTGGCATCATCGCCATCACCCCGACAGGGCAACGCAGATGGGACCAACATCCACACAGAAGCCCCAGGGACGGCCCATGGCAACGCAGCCCCATGGCATGAGGCCGAGGGACCCCACACTCCGGTCCTGCATCTTTAGCCCTAAGACCCACTCCTGCCACTCCACCAGGTCTCAGTCTCCCCAGTTTTCTACAAACGGGGATGCTTGGAAACCCCCGCAATTGCCCTTGTGGAAACGAACAGCAAGAGGCCCAAGGCGCACGCAGGGACAATCGGCAGCACAGGCAAGCGGGGACCCCTGACCTGCACGCTGGGCCCAGCATGGGGAACAGACACTGCACCAGGAAGGGGCGCAGAGGCGGCAGCAGCAGACCAGGGTGCTCTCGGCAGAGGCACACATGCTCCCAGGAGTGGGGCCCCTCGCAAGGGAGAGGTGCCCTCCCCGGCCCTCCCTCTGCCCCCGGGCCAACGGCCATGTCTGTACCTGGGCCACTGCACTCCCCTCTGGGCGCCTCGTTCCCAGAGCCGTGTAAGGCTGGAAGGAAGTTGGAGAAGAGTTAGAAGGGAGGGGGCAGCAGCGGACGGCAGTGGGGGCGGTGGCCGGCAGAGGGGACCCACAGTGGCCTCCGCGGGCAGCTCAACCCCTGTCCTCCCACTCGGACCCCGCTGTCCCCGGGCTCTGGCCTGGGCCGCCGCAGGGGGCTGGAGGCAGCCCTGCACGGCCAGGTCCAAGGGCCGGCCCGAGGCCAGCTGGTGACACGGTCACCCAGGGACAAGCAAGCCTCGGCCACTGCGGGCGTCCCGGACCAGGCAATGGCCTCCTGGCGCCCTGGGGTGGGGTGCCGACCTAGGGTGGGCAGGGCTGGAGGGAGGGGCCCCACTGACTCCCCAGCCCCCCGAGGGGCCCGGAGCAGCGGGCTCCCCTTCCGGAAACAGCCGCACACGCTCGCTCCCTGCAGGCTCTGCGCCGAGCTCTGCGCTCGCTCGGTCACGAGGACCCGAGAGCAAGACGGCTGCCACCGTCCTCTGCAGGCGCGCAGGGGAGGCAGGGAGGGTCATCAGCCTGCCCAAGGCCGCGCCGCAGCGGGCACACGCACTGAACCCGGCAGCCTGCATCCCAGGCCGCTGGGCTTCCCGCCCCTGCCTGGAGACTTTAGCCATGTCAGCCCCTCCCGTCCACGCAGTCAGACCGCGGGACGCCGGGAGGCCAGCGCTGAGAGCCCTGGGGCAAGCGGCCCAACCTCTGGAGTCTCGGTTTGTTCATCTACAAAGTGGGCATCTAGCACCGGACTCTCACTACGACCAAGAGGTCTACACCGGCGGAAGCCCGCAGAGGGCTCGTGAAAACACGATCGCTGGGCCCTGTCCCCGAGGCGTTCCTGGCTCAGTAGGCGCAGGCTGGGGCCCAAGAACGGGCATGGCTGAGCCAACCGCCGGCCCAGGACGCGTGCTCCGCGCTGCTTAAAAAAGTACCAAAACCAAACCACCCCTGGCCGGCTCTCCCTTCTGCACAGCCAAGTCGTGGAGAGAGGCTTCCAGAGCCGGGCTGAGTGTGAATCTCTGTTGCCAAATAACAGGGACAGTGACGTCCCAAGCTCCGTGCCGCTGTTGCGATGGGGGGGCTAACTCGCGGCTCCTGCTGTCACGGGGACGTCACTGTTCCAGGAAACGGCACCGGGCCAGTGGGTTCCTCCCTCCCCTGCACCGGTTTGCTTCCAGCCTAGCGCCAACAAGGCACTTTCCGCCTGTCCCCAAGAAGGGGTCTGCAGCACCACTGGGCTGGCCGGGGCTTCCGGAAGGTTCTGTCAGGGCAGGCTCAGGCCCCGACCCAAGTCCTACTTCCCCAATCCTGGCCACAGGGACAGGGTCACATAGTGAATGCTGGCTGGGCTGGAGGACACCATGTGAGTGATTCTCCTGCCCCTGTGCCTCAGTTTCCTCATCCTCAAGATGGGTATAACACCCTGGGCACCAGGGTGGGTGCCGGGAGGCCTAATCAGGGCCTTCTGAAGGGCTGTTCTCGCCGTGGAAGCCAGGTGGTCACAGGAGCCTCAGCTCTGGCTAGACCAGCACCCTCCAACCCTGTCCCTACCAGGATATGGGATAGGCGAACCCTACAGGTGACGGGGAGCTCACTACCCATGCGTCTGCTCCTGCCTTGATATCGCGCCCAAGTCTAGTTTCCTCCAGTTTTCCCGCCAAGCCTGCCCTGCCCACGCGGACAGCTGGGAGGATATTTCGAGAGGAGACTGGGTTACTGCTCACTCCCTAGGTCTTCCCTCTTCCTGGCTACAGCCCAGGACCCAAAACGGGACGGCCAGAGGGGCCTGCAGCCGTGGCCTCCCGCTGGACGCCGGCCAGGCCTCTGGCGGACTCGGGCGAGAGAGACCCAGAGCCGCCGGGAGGCCAAACTCCGCACCCCTGACCCTCCCCTGGCTGGAGCCGGCAGTAGCCGGGGGGCCGATTATCCACTTCCATCCGGGATCGAGGCTCCAGCTGGTAAAGACACTGTGGGGCCAGCAGGGCCCGAATCCACCTGCGGGCCTGGCTCACGGACCCAGGAGGGGACTTGCACCTCCTTCGCCACCTTGGCGGAAGCCTGGGAGTCCCGATTCGGAAAGGGAGGCGGACAGGAATGGTAGGAAGACGCCCCGGACGGGTGGCAGGAGGAACGAACTTGAACCTGAGGACTAGGCTGGGCCGCTCTGGCCAGAGAAGGGAGGAGAGATGAAGGCGTCTGGCCCAGCAAGGGCTGGGGCCTTCAGGGGTGTCCCGGTGCCGGGGCGGGGGCGGGTCTAGACCCGGCTTCCTCTGACGGGAAACAGGTGCGGGGCGGGGTCAAAGGTGACTTAGTGATGGGAGCGCAGGGCCTGGGCTCGCTCCCTGGGTCTCCGAGCGACTGTTACGCGGCTGAGCCACGTGCTACGGGGGTGGGGGTGCTAAAGTCAAGGTGACGACCGTGTGCGGTCACAGTCCCGCTTTCGGGGGTGGAGAGGGGGCCCGCGGTGCGACCCAGATGATCACCGCGTCGCGCTCTGCCCCCAGCAGCCCTCACCTGGCGGGGGCACCTGAGCCCTCACCTGCGCCCGCCCCGCGCTCGGCTCGCCCGGATGGAAGCGGGGCCGTTAGTAAGGGGTCCACAGGATGTGTCACCCGGACAGGTCACTCGGGAGTAAGAGGCGGCCCTAAAGGTGACCGCGTAACTTCTGAAGCGTTAATCGACTAACAGATCGGTTCTGTTTATTCCGGTCAACTTGTAAAAACAGCTTTAAGTCCAAACGCTGTTTTCCAAAGTGAATTCTTTCCTGAACTGTGGCACCGGATGGGGTGGCACCGGCAAGGCCCCGGCTGTGGCAGGGCTGTCATGGCCACACGGGCACCCACGCCCCTCGGGGGAGCTGAGCGGGGCTCGGGGCTCACAGGCGGCAACTGTCATCACCACTGTTGGCACCGCCGTCCCAGGGCCCGTTGTCGGGGAGACCCGGGCGCACCCGGCTCACCCCTCCCCCGCGGGGCCCGGGCCCCTCCAAGAAGGACTGGACGTCCCAGGGGTAAGGGGCGGCCACGCCCCACACCGCCCTACCGCCGCCCTCACCTTCTGCCTCCTCCGCCATCTCCTCCTCGTTGCCGCTGCCACCTGATGCCTCCATCTCCTCGTCCTCCGCCGCAGGCGGGAAGGCCGCCTCCTCGCTGGCCGCCGCGGGCGCCTTCTTCTTCTTTCTGCGCGCGTTCCTCTCCTTCTCCTGGGCACGGGGGCGGACCGTCAGGGCCTGGGCTGTTGGCGGGACTCCCGTGCCCCGGCCACGCCACAGCTGCGAGGGGCAGCCACCCCCCATGTGGCTACCAGGGCGACCTCCCCTCCCCTGCCTGGCTCCCGCCGTGGCGGCCAAACACGCCGGCTTGGCCATTTCTACCCGGGCTTCACCGTTCCATCGCGTCCACACACGCCCGGCATGGCCTGGCCTCGCCGCCTGCCCGCCCTCCCACGAAAGGGACCTGCCTCTGCCGGAGGCCCCAGGGCTGCGCCAGCTCCGCCAGCCCCAGCGGCGGCCGCGCTCCCAGGGACGCCTGCCGGCTCTGTCCGTCCGCACGTGTGGCGTGAACGGCCAGCCTCTCCCCTGCACAGCTCCCCTGCCCCCGCAAGCCCAGGAGACAGGCCAGCCGGCCGCTCGTCCCGTCACCCACACGCCCCCGCGGGCACCTGTGTGCGCCACGCTCCCCACCAGGGGCCGCGGGCAGGCAAGGCCCGACCCAAGGCCGGCTGCCCGGAGAGGCCGAGACACGCCGCGCACAGAGAGGACAGGCTCTGCAGAGGGCGGTGGGGGTGGCCCCTCTGGACGGGAAGGTGGGGGAGGCCTCTGCAGGGAGCTGGCGCGTGAGCCCGGCTATGACGCGGAGAGGGGACCGGCCAGCGCTGCGCAGAGCGGCGGGGCGGGAGCCGCGGCCGCACCGTGCAGCCTCACCCCTCCCCACGCCGCACCACATCCCCCCGGCTCCCCACATGGGATCCGGGACTGACCCCCCCCCTGCGGCTGGGCACAGCCCCCGCGCTGCACGTGGGCCCCCGTCTCCGCGCCTCCCTGGCCAGGTGCATCTCTGCTCCCCACGCCCAGCCGGGCGGAGGCTCAGAGGGCGTTTGTCGACCGACTTGCTGAGCGACTGTGGACGGGCAGCCTTCGTGGGCTTGGACGTGTGGTGGGCAGGGAGTGGGTGCGTATGGGGGGCAGTGTCTCCCGGGGGTCCTTGAGGTGCTCGGGGACTCCCGGGAGGGGGGACGGGCCCCAAGAGGCACCGTGCCTGCCCATCTGGGGTGACGCGGGGCTGCAGCCGAGCCCTCTGGGGCTGGAGGAAGACACGCCTGGAGGCAGCAGCGGCTCTCAGCGAAGACCCCTGTGCCGGACCGAACGGCGCCCCCAAATTCATACCCACCCGGAGCCCCTCAGTGACCCCTAAACTTAGAAGAGATTTTGTGATGTCGTCAGTTAGGATGAGGTCACGCTGGGCGGGCGGCCGCAGTCCGGCGTGACGGGCCCTTTCCAGGAGAGGGGACGCGGCCAGGGGACGGCCCGGTGACGGTGGAGGCAGAATGTGGCGCAGGTGACACGCCTGCCAGCCGAGGGAGGCCGAGGCCTGCGGCAGGAGTCTCTGAGGCTGCGGGGCCAGGCGGGGAGGGGCCGGCACACCCTACCGCAGCCCCTCCTCCGGAACTCAGGAGACAGCTGCCCTCGCTTTGAGCCCCCGGCCTGTGGCACTTGGCGGTCACAGGCAGGTGACACGGCCCCTCTGTGCCGGTCCTGGATTAAAGCCGCCCGCATGAGGACGCGCACAGCCGCTCTTGGGGACAGACGCCCGACGCCCGCAGATCCAGAGCGGGTGGGACAGGCCCACAGGGGCGGGGAGGGGCGGGGGTCTCACGCCCCAGACGTGCTGTCCCCAGGCCCCGCCACAGCCCAGGGCTGGGTCACGTCCTGTCCCGCCTTCGTCCTGAGCAAGACGGGGTCTCTGGGCACGGCCCCTCGGGACACGGGGGGAAAAGGGACAAGTCTGCTTGCCCGTGAGTCACCCTTCCCGTCACCTACGCCCGGCCACGGTGCCACGGCCCCGCCCTGCCGGTGTCCACAGGGCCCCGTGGGGGGGGGTGCCCCACGTGCACCCGGGGCCGGCCCCAAACCCCAGCGCTTCCCGGGAGGCCGGCTGAGGGCTGCCTCCCCCCAGTCTCCCCATAGCCGGGCGGGGGCTCCCAGAACGGGGGTCTCCCGCCGGCCTGGCGGAGGGCTGCCTTCCCCCCCCCCGCCCCCCGTTTCCTCGCAGCCGGGCGGGGGCTCGCAGAACGGGGGTCTCCCGCCGGCCTGGCCGCGAAACACACCCTCTGGAGCAGGGAGTCCCTCTGCGGGGGGGTCTCCAAGGTCTGGTGACAGCGGGAGAGGGGTGGTGCCCACACCCCGAACCCCCACCCCCCACTGGGTCTGTGCCCCTGAATCCCAGAGAGTCCTCCCCCCACGGCCCAGCCCGTGCAGGTCAGAAGTGTGCATGGAGCAGGAGAGGTCAGTCCTGCCAGCACTAACCATGACAGCGATGTTCATTAAGCACCTGCTGTATGCAATACGTTTCCCACTGTCAGCTCATCGGACGCACACAGCCGCTCTGCGAGTCAGGGCACGTGAGCCCTGCTTCCAACTCTCCAGGGCTCCCCGACACCTGGACCGACACCCCACGCCCTCCCCTGTCCACACAGCCCTGTGCGACCCAGACTGGGAGCCCCCACCTCTCCACGCTTCCCCCCGCCTGGGGCCTCCGCGCCGACTGCTCCTCTGCCTAGCCGCCCTTCCCCTAGACCCGCGTGGACCCACTTCCTCGCCTGCTCCAGGGCTCTGCTGAGCCGTCACTTCCCCCAGGAGGTCTTCCCTGATTTCCTGCCAAAACCGGCCACCCCTCCCGCCCACCGCCCACCACTTCCCACCCACATCCCTTGGCCTGGCATGAAAGCGTGTGTTAACGTGTCCCCACTCGAGGCCTCGCTCCTCGGGGGCTGGGACCCGTCTGTCCCTGGCTGTGCTCCCGCCACACCGGGAACGGCGCCTGGCACGGAAGGGGCGCTCCGTAAGGCTCGTTTAGCTGCGTGCACCTGGGAGACCAGGACGCCGGGTCAGAGGGGCAAAGACGCCTGCCCTCGACGGCAAAGTGCCCGCAGGTGTGCACGCAGCCCTGCCGACCCCGCTCTCCGCAGCCTGCGCAGGCACAGACGGAAGAGGGGACGGGGAACCTCGCAGGGCCCGGCCGGGCCGAGACAGACGGAGCCCGAGAAGCGCGGAAGTGGAGCCCCAGGGCTGGATCGCAGATGGGAGAGGGGTAACCTTCGGCCACGGGAGAGGGAGGGAAACCTCGGAGAGCTGGCGGCTGCCAGGCGTTACATAACTCTGACGCCCTGCCTGCAGCCCGACCCTGCTTCCTGCTGACGCTGCCCGCGGCCACGCCGCGGCCAGGCCTGGTGCTGGGCGGGAGGGGACGCCGCTGACCCCCGGTCCCTGTGCTTTCCCCACTGCCTCCTTCGCTGGCCGAGGGTGACACGTCTCCCCGTGCCCCAGACGGGGCTGGGCTGGCAGGCATCGGGGACTGTCACCGCATCGGGACTGGAGGGGGCGGGGAGGAGGGGAGGCAGCCTCCCTCACGAGCCCGCTTGCATACTCCAGTGACGGGGAGCTCACCCCTGCACCAAGGCCGGCCACTGTCATGACGGGGGTGCCCCAGGCTGAGCTGGAGCACCTATGATGGGCCCGCACCTGCTCACCAGCTTCCTCTGCAGGTCTCGAGGCGAGAGCCAACCCCGTGCTCCCAGATCACCTGTTCTCGCTCAGGGGCCAACCTGGTCTCAGGGTCCCCGCCTGTCCGTGCCTCCTCCGCAGGCTGCCAGCGACACAGCCGCTCACCGCAACCTTCAGAGTCAGGGACAGGAAGGCCACCTCCCTCCTCAGCCTTCGCGCCATCTCACTCAGACCAGAACCGCTCTGGCAGACACCAGGACAACCCACCGGGAGCCCAGCCTGGATGGGTCCCCTCTCAGCTCAAGAGCCTTCAGTGGCTCCCCACGGCCCACTGAAGACGTGCCCAGCTCCTCGGCCCAGCTGCAAACCGCTCCGGACACCCGGGCGCAGGAGTCGATGCGGGTGTGCTGGTGCACACTGAGGGGGAGGATGGTATCTGACGCTTACTGACGCTGCCCTCGTGGCAGGCGGCGCCCCCACAAAAGGGAACTCGTGCTCCCCCCAACAGACCTGCAAGGGGGCCCTGCTTCTGTCCCCATTTTATAGAGGGGGAAACTGAGGCTTGGAGAGGTGAAGCCACACAGCCCTGGGCACCATTCTCTAAGCAGCATGGCTGGGGTACAAACGCACCGCCCCAGGGCCCTGCCATGCACCGTCCTTCTAGGCTGCCTCTCTGCATGAATGAATGAATGAATGAATGAATGAATGAATGAATGAAGCAAGTGGGCATGAGCACGCCACCGCCAGTGCCACCGTGGCTCTGCTTAGCTGAGTACTTGTGGCGTGCTGGGTCCCATTCTAAGCTCTTCACGACCACTCGGATCATTCCCACGACAGCTCTCAGAGGTGGGTTCTACTACTGTCCCCATTTCCCAGGCGGGGAAACTGAGGCACTGAGCAGCCACGTCACTTGCCCAAGGCCACACAGCTGGTGAGTGGCAGAGCCCACATTCAAACCCGCCGTCCTGGGCCCACAGCCCCTGCTCCCAACCCTGACACGCCGCAGCAGTCTCTGCACACGCCACGCACGAGGGCCTCACGGGCCGAGAAGAGAAGGGCTGGCTTCACGCTAAACAACAACGGTGACAGTGACAGTACCCGGGGCGGCCGGGCCTCCTGGGGCGCCTTCCCACGTACAGCGATAACCCCCTCAATCCTCACGCGCTCTTGTGCGATAAGGACTATTACTCGCCTACTTTACAGATGAGGGCACCGAGGCTGCGTGGGCTGAAGCCACTGAATCGACAAGCTGGGACTTGGGGCCCGCCTGCCCCGAGCCAGTGCGCTGTGCTCCTTGCCAGAGTCCCGTCCTCCAGCCAAGCTCTCACGTTTCGGGGCCCGGGGCCGTGGCAGCAGTTTCCCCAGGAAACCTGGAAAGCCAGGCGGGGGGTGGGGGGCAGCAGGCCACCAGAGAAGACGCGTGTCAGCCCGCAGCCCGCGTCCCACGGATCTGGGGCGGGAGCCCTGGGGGAGGTTGGGGGTCGGGAGGTCGCAGGAAGACCCTTACTTGTGCCTGGAGAGGTCTCGGGGCCAATCTCCTGCCCCCGGGTCACCCCGGGTTGACCGTGCCAGGCGGGGACGCCGGCCCACAACATGCCCCGCCCCCGCCAGGCTGCTCTGGGGCCCCACAGGTGGTGGGGCCGGTGCCCCACCTCCTCGGCCAACTCCGAGCCTTCCTCCTGCGCAGACCCGAAGGCCCCACGGGCCAGGAAACGGGGGCACTGCCCGCAGCCCCAGGGACAAACCCCAGGGTCCCACATGTGGGGCGGCGTCCCCCTCGGCCTAGAGCCGCCGGCAGCCACTCACGCCTGCGACGCAGTAACGACTTGTGCGGGAGGGCAGAGTTCTGCATGGTGCTTGGGGGCAATGTTGCCCCGGCCGCCGCGTGGCGTGGGCTGGCGGAGGCGCAGAGCGGCGCCACCCGCAGAACACGATGCAGGCGCTTCAGCACAGACACGGGCAGCCGGCGGGGGTGGGGAGGGAGCCACTCGCCCCCCCCTCCCCCCGCCCTGTACCTGCGAGGAACCCGCGGCCGGTGACGGGGGCCTGGCGCGCAGGCTCACGGCCATGGGTGCAAACCCCAACTCAGCCGCTTGTGAGCCTGGCCGAGCCTCGGTTTCTCCGGTTTTAAAGCGGGCGATGCTCGGGAGTGTGTCGGAAGGGAAGGACGGGAGGGAGCCGGGGAGGGAGGGAGGGAGGGAGAAAAGGCAGCAGACCCACCCCCAAATCTCAGATTCCCAGGAACAGCTGTGGAGGAAGCGGCTGCTCCTGGGAGACTGCTCACACGCTCGGCGAGGCGAGCCCGGCCGCCTCTGCTCCGCCGCGGGGAAGCTGCAGCCTCCCAGGCCGCGTGAGCCGGCAGGGGGCCACGGCCGAGTCGCCCGCCGCCCCAGCCCCGGTCCCCCAGCCCCCGCCCCTGTGGCTGGGCAACCATGGGCTCCTCTGCCCTAAGGCGTCATCCCAACGGTCTGCGCCAACTCCCCCAGTTCCCGGCTGAGTCAGTGCCCGGCCCCCCACACCCGAGGGCGCTAAGACCCCCACAGGGGTCCGAGCTACGGGCTGGAAGGCTGGTGGGGGAGGCGGAGTGGGCAGGAGGCTGGGGAGCCCCGCCCAGCCCCCGCGTCCAGGAGGGACGGTCACCACAGCACTGCCACCTGCAGCCCTGTCGGGGGCCGCCGGGCAGGGCCAAGCGGCTGAGTCCTGACAGGGCAGGAGTTGCCGGGCCCCGCGCCCACCCATGGCCGCCGGGACTCACCATACGCAGCTTGTGCTGCTGCAGGATCTCGTCCAGGTTCTGCCGCTTCTTGTAGTTGAAGTAGAAGTTCTTACACTGCGACACCGTCTTGGAGCCCACCATCCGGGCGATGGCCGACCAGTTCCGGCCGTGCTCCAGGAGGCCTGCGGGGGAGCAGACGGAGGTGAGGGCGGCCTGAGACCCCCGAGGGAGGTGCAGCAGTGCGGGCCGTGTCCCAGGCTGGGGGGCACCAGAGGAGGAGGGCCAGCCTCCGGGCTCTGCTCTCTGGGTCTCCCGGCTCCAGAAGGGTCTGGGCTCCGGGAACAAAGAGGGGCAGGTCAGGCCCCACCCAGGCCACCGGTGAGGAGGCTGGGGGCTGAGGCCAGAGGCCAGGATCCTGCCTGGGCCCCCACGCCGTCACTCCCCACCCCCGCTGGGCGGGAGCGCCGGCCGCCCTGACCCAGCCCTGACTCTCTCTCGCAGCTGCGCTGGCCTCGGGAGACGGGCTGTTTTCCGGCCATACGGGGCCAGGGAAGGGAAGGAACGCGGCCAGCAGGGGCCGGGAGGGTGGAGGTCAGCGTGGGGGTGAGCGGGGCCCAGGAGCTTCCCGCTCAGGTTAACTGGGGCGCCTCTGGGGCCCTGAGCCCCCAGGGGCCACGCCGGACCCAGGGCCCACCCGGCCTGTGTGGGTGGCTGGGAGAGGACGTGCCCCCAAATCTCAGCCCCCCACCACGGGCAAGAGGTCCCCGCCTCCTGGCGTGGGGAGAGACGCCCCAGGAACCAGCAGCCCCCACCCCTAACGCGTTGGGCGGCAAAAGCCCCCTCCACCCCGGCTCAGGCCGGAGGTCCTAGTGTCCATGCCACAATGCCGGGCTCAGCAGTAAGGCGGCCCGCTGCAGCTCAACGCGGCACCCAGGGGGCCGGCCCAAGGCCTGACCCGTCCGCCCGCCGAGCCCCCGGTGGGTGTGCACAGGCCGGCGCGTGCACGTTCATGCCGCGTCTCCCGAGCCGTGACCTTGTGTGGCCCCGGCCGCCCAGAGCAGGTAGGGCTGGTCCACTTCCTGCGGCTGGGGGACGGGCAGGCACCCCAACCTCGGGGCTGCGTGGTGGGACGGCACCCCTGCCAGGGCAGCAGCCCCAGGCGGGCTCACGATGCCGGGGACTGCAGCCTCTGAGCTGAGCTGCGCTTAAACGACTCTAACGGAAAAGTCTCTGCAAGGACGTTTGAGTCCATTTTCCTCGGATCAAATCTACAACCGAAATTTCACAGAAGCCCGAGGGGCAGCGTTCTGAGGTGGCGTTTTCTGCCTGCCATCCATCCATCCATCCATCCATCCATCCATCCATCCTTCCTTCCTTCCTTCCTTCCATCCATCCACCCACCCATCCATCCATCTGTCCACCTATCCGTCCACCCATCCATCCATCTACCCTTCCATCCATCCATCATCCATCCATTCATCCATCCGTCCACCCATCCATCTGTCCATCCACTCTTCCACCCATCTGTCCGTCTGCCCTTCCATCCGTCCATCCTTCTGCCCTTCCATCCGTCTGTCCGTCCACCCATCCACCCTTCCGTCTGTCCACCTTCCATCCATCGGTCCATCTGTCCACCCTTTTATCTGTCCATCCTTCTGTCTATCCGTCCGTCCACCCTTCCATCTGTCTGTCCATCCACCCTTCCATCTGTCCACCCTTCCATCCATCCATCCTTCTGTCTATCTGCACGTCCACCCTTCCATCCGTCCATCCTTCTATCTGCACGTCTACCCTCCCATCCATCCATCCTTCTATCTCCATGTTCACCCTTCCATCCATCCATCCTTCTGTCTATCTGCATGTCCACCCTTCCATCTGTCCGTCCGTCCACCCTTCCATCCAGCCATCCAGACTCTTGCCGCTGCTCGCCGGCTACACGCAAAGCTCTGACAAAAACGCAGCAACGGCAGTGAAAACATCAACAAACCGCCCGCCGCCGCATGGCCAAGTGACACTCGGAGTCCCAAAGCCCTTCAGAGCCTCGGTCCCGTCCCCTCCTTGCGGCCAAGGCTGTGACGGTTTTCCCGTTCCTGGGCCGGGGGGACAAGCTCGGAGGTTGATACCAACTGCCCCGCGCTCAGGGGCCGGGCCGGGCCGGGGGTGGGGTGGGCGTGGGGCCGCGGCTTCCTGCCCTCCCGCCCGCTGGCCCTGGCACACGCGGGGGTGATGCTGAGTGACAGGCCACCTGCTCGCTGCGGCAGGCACAGGGGCCACGTGGCCCCGCGGCCGCTCCTCAGGGTTCCTCAAGGACAGGCGGAGGGAGGGCCGGGGCGTGGGATCAAGTGTAACCGGGCCCCTGACCTTTCCCTCCGCCCGCCGGCAGCAGCTGCCACCTCCAGAACCTGGCGGCCCGACGCGCGTTTATTTATATTTCCCCGCCGGGGCCAAGCCGCCCGGCAAACACGGGCCGGAGGCTCACGCCGGAACCAGGGTAGGAGAGGGTAGGAGAGGGCGGGAGGGGGCGGGTCTCCCATGGGCGGGTGGGGCCCCAGGGGGCCGGCCCTGGGGAGGGTGACAGCTCCAAACTCAGTGAAAAAACAAGGGGCCGGCTGGGGGGTGGTCAGGGCCCCTGATTAAAACTCTGTTCGCGGGAGCAGTGGGAGCCCACGGGGTAGGGGGCGGGACAGGAATGGGCGCCCCCCAGCCCTTCCTGAAGGCATGGGGTCACAAAGGAGCCTGCCCGGAGTGGGCCGTGGAGGCTCGGCTGTCCCCCGCTCCGTGGCCTCAGTTTCCTTAACTGCCCTGCCAACGGCCCGCGGGCCCTGGGGTGGGGGTGGCGAGGGCTTTCCCGGTTCCTGTTCTGGGCAGCCCAGCTGCCAGCGCCGGCAGGGGGAGAGGCGCTCCCACGCCACCCAGCGCAGCCCGCCCGCCAGACGCCCCCACCAGCCCCCCTTCCAGGAAAGCCCAAGCTGAGGCAGCCGAGGCGACGGGAGGACGGGGGGGGGGGGGGGGGGGGGGGGGGGGGGGGGGGGCGCCACATCCACGGGCCAGAGCCCCCAGGTCCCGCGTCCCCCGCCAAGCGCGATCCTCTGACAGCCCGTCCTTGTGGTCGTCACCCGCCCCTGCCGCCCCCGCCCGCCCGGGCCGCTCACTCACATCCTCTCATCCGCGTCTCCCCCTCGGCCAAGTTTTCCGGAAACATAGGGCAGGGAGGTTGCTCCGGTGGGGAGCCGGGAGTGGAGGCGGGGAGGCCAGGCGGCCGCGGCCGGCTCTGCGCGGCTCCTGCCTGGCGGCGGCCGGCGCTGGCTCTGCCTCACATCCTCCTCGTCCAACGGCAGGCGCGGGCGGGGGCGGGAGGAGGCGGGCGGGCGGAGGCGGGCGGAGGGCGGGGAGGCGGCTTCGCGCTGCCCTGGTGGCCCAGGGCTCCTCCGCGGCCGCTGCGCCCGGCTGCCCAGTGAGCGAGGTGCCCTTCCCCAAGGGGGCGGCGGCGGCGGGAAGTTGTCAGTTGTGCGCGGGCTGCCTCCGTGCCAGGCGTCGCCGGCGTCCGCGGCTTCCCGGCACCAGGGTGCCCGGGGTGGACCCCCGGCAAGCAGCGCCAGGCAGGACCCCCGACCCCCGCAACGCAGGGAACCCGGAGACCCGGCCCCACCGCGCGGCGGCGCCCCCACGGCCGGCTGCACCCCGCGGCTCCGGTCTTCCTGCCGCCTGACCCAGCGCGCCGCGTCAGGACTGAATGTGACCTCCAGACGCGGCTCGCGGGAGCGGCGGGCGGGCGGGCGGGGGAGCGTGGCAGAGGCCCAGGTTCAGGAGGGGCGGGCCGGCTTGGCACTGGCTGCCTCCCTCTCTCCCCATCCCTAGCGGTGGCGGCGTCAGCAGCGGCAAGAACAGATGAGGTTCCAGAAAAACAGAGCTTCTCCACCCCCGGCAGACGGGGAGCAAACAGCCTCTTCCGCTGCCATCTCTCCGCGCCAGTTCCACCTGCGGTCTGCCCCCCGCCCCGCCTGCTGCCGCCGAGGCCGTGGGGGGCCGTGGGGGCCATGGGGGCCGGGCTGGCCTCGCACTCTGGGGGGAAGCTGGGGCGGGAGGAGCCTCTTCCGAGAGCGCAGGGCACCTGCGACCCTTCGGGCTGGGGGAAGGGCTCGGGGTCCCCGAAGGGTTCCCTGGCGCCCGAGGGCCTCGAGACCCCAGCCCCTCTCTCCTCGCCCGCCGAGACACCCCCAACGGCCGCGGAAGAGCCCGGGCGGCCCCGGGGGTTGAAAGTTAACCGAGCTGAACTTTGGAGCCCAGATCCAGGCCACGGCTGCCTGCCCTGACTCAGGATCGTTAACCTGCTCTCCCTGCAGCCCTCAGCCCGCCCTCCTGCCCATGGAAACCCGGGAGCCAAAGGCGTCCCGGGCACGCCGCCAGGGGCGGACGCCAGGGATCTGGGGCTGCCCGCCCGAGCCCTGCAGGGGGGTCGGAGCGAG
>VSMD01047822.1:0-11434 GCA_008750895.1 Mirza zaza
GGGTCTCGCTCTTGCTCAGGCTGGTCTCAAACTCCTGAGCTCAAAGGATCCGCCCACCTCGGCCTCCCAGAGAGCTAGGATTACAGGCGTGAGCCACCGCGCCCGGCCTCTAAAATGTGTATTTCTAGGGAGTTCTGTTAGAGCCGGTTTCCCTCAGCCCCAGAAACAAGCAGAGTCACTGAGACCGCAAATAACATGGCTAGCTCCAGCTAGGGTCCAAGTCCCAGAGCACCAAGGCAGTGGCCTCCCTCCAGACCCTGACCCCACCCTGGGGTAAAGGTTGAGCTTTTATACTTTTCTGTGGGTTACATACGCAGGACACACCATCCGGGACTCTCCGGTTGTAATCAGCGTCATTTCGGGGGAAGGGGGAGGACACTTGTTGGGGAAACCGAAACTTAGGCCTACTCCAGGAGGTTCAGCCTGTCATGGAGTCACTCCTACTCCCATTCCTGTTCTATTTGAGTTCAATTTTAAATTTCATCTGGAAAGATGTCACTGAAGTGGTGACTTTTCAATAAAGGGCTGAGCAAGTCATGGATACTGAGGGAAGAGTGTTCTAGAAAGAGGAACAGCATATGTAAAGGCCCTGTGATTTTAAAACATTGTGCTTTGCAGTGTTTGAGGGGGTGGTCCCAAGGAGACTAACATGATAGAGTATAGGAAGCTAGCAAGGGGCCCACATTTTCTTTAAAAGTATGTAACATGACAAAACTCTTTCAACAAAACAAATTATGTTACCATTGATTAGAGTATCTAATACTTAGGCAGACCTGAGGAAATCCCAGATCTTCCTCAGGATAAGATGTTTATTTTAGGGTAAACCTGCTGCCAAATTTCAAGGGATTCAGCCCCCGACCTGTGGCCATAGGCTGAATGCCTGGTGAGGCTTTCCAAGGCAAGAATCCTCTTGGGTCTGGGCCCCTCTGTAGAAATAGTTTTGATAAGGATCCAAATTAAAATGTTTGATTATGATATACTATGCCTTGTCCTCACTACTTAATTTGAATTTTATCTTAATTTTTACAATACCTATAAGGGCAATACTATTATTATCTTCACTTTACTCCAAAGCCAGTGCTCTTAACCACTAAGCAGTAGCCACCTCTGTAATTATACACTACTAAGACATATGTTTATTATAAAGGAGAAATTCTGAACTGATAATAGCAACATGGTTAAAGCATAATATTTTTATAGCATATACCCTTTTAGAGCCCCTTTAACTGTCATTTATGTTTATTGCAGCCACATCCTGATTTCTTTTTACCTCTCTTCCTGCTTATATGAAGGTGCTTTCATACATTGTCCTCAGACACACCTCCTGGCATTTGCAGTGTCACACACAAAATCAGCAATGTCCATCATCAAGGCAAATTGCTTGAAAACAGCCTGTTTCACAATAAATGCATACAAAATTCTCATCCACTAATATTGTCTGTTCTTTGTGCTTCTGTTCATACGTGTGGTCTTTCATATAGTCATCTTTTTTGGATGGCTCACATTTTTATATACACACAGATTTTCTCATGCCATATGCCACAGTCTTGTCCTTTTAGGACCATTACAGACACCCTTACTGAGCCAGAGACATACATTTCTTTTTTTGGCAGGGGCAGTGGTGAGCTGTAGGTGTCATGGTGATGATGATGACTCTTTTTAAAGACCAGAATGATCTGAGATGTCAAGGCCTAGGGAGAATTCTTGGTTCAGGACAGAACTTCACATAAGGGATTAATTCATTGATAAATAACATTTTCATCGCAGTTATTGGGCAGCCCTTCTCACTATCTTTACCGAAAAAGTGAGGAAAGGGGAGACTGTGTCACCTGGAGTATGTCTATTCGTGATGGAATTTGAGCCCAGATGTTGGTGGGGGTGGGGAGCAACGAGCTGTCATGTGGTGGCATGGGTCATAAGCTCATGTGAATGCATGAGGTGCAGGAAAGAGAGCACATTGAAGTCCATTTAGAAAAGGAACAGGAGATTATATATGTGTGTGCATGTGTAAGACAACTGAGGAGCCCGTTATATCAGATGGTGCCGAGCTATAAAGGTTCTCGCCAACCTGCTGCACTTGTTGAACCTACAGGTTCCTGGTAATAAAACCTATCTGGGCAATTCTCTGTCTTGTTAGGCCATGATGGGTAAATTTCCAGCCCCATGACACCATAAAAGTCTCCACACCCATCTTTTCACAAGACATCTAATGTCTTGTGACATTGTCTGCAGTTGTCTGCAGTAGTCCAGATGAGAGGTAAGGGGAGGCTGTTTTGCCTATGGTGAGGCCTCTGAGTCAAACTCTTTTCTCATCTGTAAAATGGAAATGATAAATAGTATTCACTTCAAAGATTTGCAGGATTTAAACAATGTATGTAAAAATTGCTCTGCATGGTCTCTAACACAGTTAGCTATGCTAATAACTGAATAAACAAGTTTGTGTGAGCCTTATAGCTTATCTTGACTAAGGCTGAGATCTGTTTTTTACAGTGTTTTCTCCCCACCTCCATTCTTCATGGGAGAGAAGTTAGCTCTGCATCAGCCGCTTCCCCCACAAGGCTCCATAATACCTCTGAGAGGATGAGTAGGACATTTCTTCATCGTTATCTTTCATTGGTATAATTGTTTTATTTAAGGAGATGAATTGGTGGCGTATAAAAGCATTTCTCTTGCCAGAGCAGGCTGACTAAAATAAAATGATATTTATTCCAATGTAAATTTTAAAACAATTTTATTTATTAGTGTTTCTTTGGCCTGTCAAGTTGGGAAAAAGGGAAAAAATAACAATTAAAAACAGTATTCTCGGCCAGGGTCAGTGGCTCATGCATATAATCCTAGCACTCTGGGAGGCCAAGGTGGGAGGATTGCTTGAGGCTGGAAGTTCGAGACCAGCCTCAGCAAGAGTGAGATTCCCCATCTTCCCAAAAATTGGAAAAATTAGCTGGGCATGGTGGTGCTTGCCTCGTAGTCCCAGCTTCTCGGGAGGCTGAGGCAGGAGGATCACTTGAGCCCAGGAGTTTGAAGTTGCTGTAAGTTATGAAGACACCACTGCACTCTGGGCAACAGCAAGACCACAAGAATGTCTAAAAATAGATAAATAAAAATAACAGTATAATGCGCTAGAAAATCTAACACTGACGTTTGTCTTACCTTTCATTAGCACAGCCAAAGTTAGATAATTCAAATGGAACTTTATAAGAACTAAGCTCTACTAAACACACAGTGCCTTAAAATACACTGAACTACCTGTGGTGTCTATGAGGCTGTCATATTTGATTCTATTTTTTGAACTGCACCATTTTCACCTGGCTAACTCCTGCCTGTTCTTTTTTTTTTTTTGAGACAGAGTTTCACTTTATTGCCCAGGCTAGAGTGAGTGCCGTGGCGTCAGCCTAGCTCACAGCAACCTCAAACTCCCGGGCTCAAGCAATCCTGCTGCCTCAGCCTCCCAAGTAGCTGGGACTACAGGCATGTGCCACTATGCCCGGCTAATATTTTTCTATATATATTTTAGTTGGCCAATTAATTTCTATTTATAGTAGAGATGGGGTCTCGCTCTTGCTCAGGCTGGTCTTGAACTCCTGAGCTCAAAGGATCCGCCCACCTCGGCCTCCCAGAGAGCTAGGATTACAGGCTTGAGCCACCGCGCCCGGCCTCCTGCCTGTTCTTTAAGACTCAGATGTCATTCCCCAGGAACCCTTTCCTAATGCCTCTTCTGAAAACATGACACTTAAAAATGAGATATCTTTACTTCAAGAAACCTATCTTTATTCTTTCTGTAATAATTTCTTCCAGTGTAGTTTATGTACTTGTCTCTTTCTTTAGATTGACCCCTCTAAGAGCAGAGATTAAATCTCATTCATTTTTACATTGCCAACACCTGATACAAAAACCAGTAAATGTGGTGAGTTTACACCTTGTTTCTGTTTAGTGTGGTATTATTATTATAGTAGTTTATGAGCAGGACATCTTTTTTTTAAAAAAATATTCCAGAGGTCCTCTGTGTATATGAGGACATCTTGTGGCTAGATCATTTATTGCGATAAAGATACTATTCTAACATTTATTTTTTACATTGATTTACCTGTTGTGCAAAACATGACATAATATTGCTTGCAATGGTTTATATTGTGTGATTCTGTTTGTTTTCCTTTAGGGCCTTTTATGGGGTAAACAACAGCAAAACCACTAAAGTGATGGTTTGTGAAACTCTCAAATGTCTTCCTGGTGGGAGTCATAAAGGCCATTATATATCTAGATTTTATAGTTAGTTATTAGGGAAACATGAAGGCAGACCTAGATCTAAATTTCACTTCTATCAAATCTTGGGTGACCTTGAAAATAAGCCACTCTGAAGTAAAGTTCTCTGCAAAACGGAAATTATCCCTTCCTTAATGTATAGTATATATAAAGTGCTTGGCACACAGTGCCTGGCATATTAAAGTACTCTAGGTGGTTACTGATAGTTATCTAGAATCTAACTAACCATCTAATGCCTGAGACATTCCCCCACCCCAAAATACAAGACACACCAAATATTCATCCATATTCTGCCTGAATACCTCTAAAGATAGTGAACTTGCTAGTTACGGCACATTCCATTCACAGTTCAGCTCTAACTTCTAACTCTTCTATGATGATTTTTCCTAATACCTGAAAGTATAAGAAACTTACATCTCTATTATTTTTCTATAGGTTTCCTTTTTAAAAATGTTTAATATAAAATCATCAAATTTTAAATTCATTGTTCCACATATTTATCTTTCATGTAATAGTTTTTCATTATGATACTTAACTATAAATGGGTAAGACTTTAAAAGCAATTTAACTTTACTGGATTTTATTGTCAAGCTTATATTTTAAATTAAAATGGTTTTATGGTATAAGTTCGTTAATTCTAGTAACTCATTAATTACTGTATTTCTTGTCTTTTGTTTAAGTTGTTTTGAACTGTTCACTACTAAGTAATTTAAAAAATTACTTGTGCGAAAACTAAGGAACACACAAATTAAAACCTTTAATGAGTCAGCAGATCATAAGAACCAGGTGCTCTGTTGGTGCAAAATGTCCAAGGAGACTTTTTTTTTTTTTTGAGACAGAGTCTCACTTTGTTGCCCAGGCTAGAGTGAGTGCCATGGCATCAGCCTAGCTCACAGCAACCTCAATCTCCTGGGCTCAAGCAATCCTGCTGCCTCAGCCTCCCGAGTAGCTAGGACTACAGGCATGTCCCACCATGCCCGGCTAATTTTTTCTATATATATTAGTTGGCCAATTAATTTCTTTCTATTTTTAGTAGAGATGGGGTCTTGTTCTTGCTCAGGCTGGTCTCGAACTCCTGACCTCGAGCAATCCGCCTGCCCCGGCCTCCCAGAGTTCTAGGATTACAGGCGTGAGCCACCATGCCAGGCCTCCAAGGAGACATTGAGAGGTGCTGTGTACACATGACTGAAAGGCTCAGACTAAACGTTTGATTGCTGTGGAAGACTGGAGATCACCAAAAACTGTTACTATTTTTCCCTAAAGACTCCTTTTCCTTTCAAAATAATTTTCATAAGGGTTAATTTCTATCATAGAGATATTGGCAACTTACTTGAATTTCTGAATCAATTTTTTGGGGGAAGATTCAGTTTTTAATCCAATGATTATTCTTCATTGGCTTTTCTGTTACTACAGAATTAATGTACAAAATTCTTTGTTTTATGTTTAGGTGACTGTTGTCTCTGCTGTCCCTGGGAAAGTGGTTTGTGAAATGAAAGTAGAAGAAGAGCATACTAATAGAATGGGCACTCTCCATGGTGGTTTGACAGCTACTTTAGTAGACGACATATCAACAGTGGCTCTCCTATGCACGGAAAGGGGCTTACCTGGAGTCAGTGTCGATATGAATATAACGTATGTATCCAGACTATACCCCAAATAACTTTTTTTAATGTAATAATTTATCAAACAACTGAGACTAAAAACATTTGTAATATTAATGAAGCATGGATTTTGATAAGCTGCATATCTCCTTAAGTGCAGCTATAGATTTCTAGAACTAGAGTGTTAATTTCTGAGAATTATATATATAAATAGTAAAGGGGGAATATTCTCAAACATTCAAAAAAGTAGGCATTCAGCTGCTTTTTATATACACACACATGCACATACACACACACACACACTTGTGGGGAGGGGAGAATCACAAACTGTGGCTCATAACTGTTTCATATAGTCCTTAAAAGTACCAGTTGCACAAATGTTTTATGAGTGTTATATAGAGCACATATAAAGAAAAGTGTGAATAAAATTCAAAACACAGTTGGAGTTCATATATACATTGTAATTTTATTCTGACTGAAAGCTGAATACAAGTGTCAGGTTTTTTTTTTTGTTTGTTTGTTTTCTGAGACAGAGTCTCACTTTGTTGACCAGGCTAGAGTGAGTGCCGTGGCGTCAGCCTAACTCAGAGCAACCTCAAATTCCTGGGCTCAAGCAATCCTGCTGCCTCAGCCTCCCAAGTAGCTGGGACTACAGGCATGCGCCACCATGCCCGGCTAATTTTTTCTATATATATTAGTTGGCCAATTAATTTCTATTTATAGTAGAGACGGGGTCTCGCTCTTGCTCAGGCTGGTCTTGAACTCCTGACCTCGAGTAATCTGCCCACCTCAGCCTCCCAGAGTTCTAGGATTACAGGTGTGAGCCACTGCACCTGGCCAAGTGTCAGGTTTTAAGAACAGGAAGCAGTCCTAGATCTCTCCCTTCAACTACACAGACATGCTCTGAGTTTAAAACACATGATCAGGAAGCAGTGCCACAGATGTCAGGTGTCACTCACTGCTGTGAAAATGCCTACACGGGCCAAGCTTTTCCAAAATGTAAAAAAATCAATTCTGACATAAACTAGTATTGTTGCCAGTCCCATTCAATAAAGAGCAGGGCCCAGGAATTTAGTTTCAAGGCAATTGCTTTTTCTACCTAAGAAACAGAAAAAAATGAATTTGTTGAGAGGATAGGCAGGGGTTAGAGTAGTTACCAGGCATGAGGGTAATGGAAATAATGTAGGTAATTGGATTTTTAAGCAATCTCAATCTTTTAGTAGGTTGACTTAAGACACATTCACTCCCTCTACTATGAGCATAACTTAAATTGAGGGTACACTAAGCAAATCATAGGACAAGATTAGACAAATGCTCTCGAAAATAAGATGTTCAGAAAAGAAAAGAAAAGCTGTGCTTATATTACTGATGAGCATTTTCAGCAGTCCTTGTCTTATTCTGTGTGATGAGAGGTAAGACCAGTTGACAACTTGGCTTTTCCTTAAGAGCTTCTATTAAGAACACAGAGACATCTTCAAACCTAGCACTGCATTTCATGATTTTCTACATACTGCTGCTTTCACAATCCTAAGGAATTTTTAATAAGTCAAATATAGTTTTGGCCTTTCAAAGTATGTGTTGCCAAAAGTGTTAGCCACTATCCAGAGCTGCCTGAGCTTCAAAAATTGATTCACTTGAACAGAAACTAGGACATAGTCTCAACGATTATATTTCCAAAGTAAATGAATGACATTTCAGTCAATGAACACCTTATGATTCACTCTTTGTACTACCATTTGACATGGTACCAAATTTACCCCCCTGTGCATTAATTCTATAATATACAGATCAAGCATGCCTGTTAGACCATGACTTAGGTAAAAAAATAAAAAAAAATTTAAAAAATCTGGGTTCCAAAACAACAAAATGGGAAGTTCTAGGGTAAGAGTACTGTTGACAATATGCCCACTTCCCAATTCTCCACACTTAATGTTTGCTCATGTATAGCACAAGGGGCTGCTTGTCTTTCCCTAGTTTCATTTAAGTTAATGGCTGTTAGCCAAAATATCTTGATTTATAGGAGAAAGTTTGGAGAAATAATGAAAATTAGGCAAATTACTACTGAACATGCCATTCATATCTTTAAATTGAGGTACATGAATTCAAGACCAGCCTCTGTTCTTTCCAGCAGTAAAGTCTAACTTTCACACCTCCCAGCCATACACACTAAAATTTTTTTTTTTTTTTTTTTTTTGAGAGACAGGATCTCACTGTCACCCAGGCTGGAGTTCAGTGGCATGGTCATAGCAATTCAAATCTTATTTTGAATTTGTCAAAAATACATGCCCTTTTTCAAGGAGTCTTAAAGGCTCCTTGCTTTGTAAAAAGCAGGAACATAAAAATAAACTGTAAGGAAATTATTTCCCTTTAAAACACCACTCCCCGACCTTTTTGGCACCAGGGTCTGGTTTCATGGAAGACAATTTTTGCACAGATGGGGGCCGGAGTGATGTTTTCAGGATGACTCAAGGGCATTACATTAATTACATTACATTAATTACATTAATTACATTTGCAGCTGCTCCCCAGCACTAGCACCACCTCAGCTTCACCTCAAATCACCAGGCATTAGATTCTTACAGGGAGCGAGCAACCTAGATCCCTCGCATGGGCAGTATAGAGTAAGGTTTGCACTCCTTTGAGAATCTAATGCCACCACTGATCTGACAAAAGGCAGAGGTCAGGCGGTGATGCGCGCAGCTGTAAATACAGATGAAGCTTCGCTCTCTTGCCTGCCACTCACCTCCTGCTGTGCGGCCTGGTTCCTAATAGGCCACAGACCAGTACTGGTCCAAGGCCTGGGGTTTGGGGACTGCAGCTTTAATATTGTTTTAAACAATACCCATGCCTCAAGTTGTTTTAAATTAGAGTCAGCTTGGCCCCATGTGGTGGCTCACGCCTGTAATCCTAGCACTCTGGGAGGCCGAGGCGGACGGATTGATCGAGGTCAGGAGTTCAAAACCAGCCTGAGTGAGACGCCCCCCGGGCTCCCCCCCCCCCCCGCCCCCCCGTCTCTACCATAAATAGAAAGAAATTAATTGGCCAACTAATATATATATACAAAAATTAGCCAGGCATGGTGGCGCATGCCTGTAGTCCCAGCTACCTGGGAGGCTGAGGCAGGAGGATCGCTTGAGCCCAGGAGTTTGAGGTTGCTGTGAGCTAGGCTGACACACCACGACACTCACTCTAGCCTGGGCAACAAAGTGAGACTCTGTCTCAAAAAAAAAAAAAAAAAAAGAGTCAGCTGAATCAAAGACAATTTATGATTACAAGCAGGTAAGAAGTATATGTCTTCAAAAGTATGTATATATAATTCATCACCAGGATTGAGGATTAAGAATCTTCATTAATTCCTTCTATTCTTCTATGAAGTCATTTTAGAGTTAAGCAAATTCTAAATATTGATACAAGATAGAAACACCAAGTGATACGTCACCTAGGAAATAGATTAAATGAAAGCCAGAGGAAATCTTTCACCAGCCCCAAATATATATGAAGTGGGAAACTTAAAGGGAAAAAATGGAGGGACAAGAAAATTCCTCCCGTATTTACAGGAAAAGAAACATGTGGATAAAGAATAGATAAGTAAGATAGAACCTGGTAAGGAACAGCCATTCACATTTGATAGTACAGAAAGCTTACTAATATTATTTTTAAACTATTTTTAGGAGTAAAATAAGTTACACAGGAATGCTGTTGTGAAATGCATACAACTTTCCCTTTTAAAAATTATTTGCTGTTGACTATATTTACATTTGTTTCCTTTCAAGGTACATGTCACCTGCAAAAATAGGAGAAGATGTAGTGATTACAGCACATGTTCTGAAGCAAGGAAGAACACTCGCATTTGCCTCTGTGGATCTGACTAACAAGGCCACGGGAAAGCTAGTAGCACAAGGCAGACACACAAAACACCTGGGAAACTGAGAACCAGCAGGATGACCTAAAGAAACACAGCAATGAATATCAAGTGTAAATTTGACTTAAGAAATGAAATTTTCAAAATAAATTAGTAAAACCAGAAGTACAAATATTTTCTTTGGAGAAAAGGACCTAGAGACCAAGTAGAGGAAGGTGGGGATGTCTATGTTATTTAAGTGTCTTCAGTTTTATTTTTTAATCATATATATAATTGGATGTAAAATTCTTAGCTCAAAGTGTTTTGAAAACTTAGGTGAAGCAAAGAAGCTAGCAGAGCCATTCTGAGGTAAGATTACCTTAAAACTCAAGTCCAATATTGAGCTAAAAGAGAAATATGAATTAATGGTTGTCTTCATTGGCGTTGCTATAGCAAAATACTAAGACTGGGTAGCTTATAAACAGAAACTTCTCATGATTCTGGAGGCTGGAAGTCCAAGGTCAAGGCTCCAGCAGATCCTGTTTGGTGAGGGGCCACTTCCTGGTTCATAGATGATGACTTCTTGCTGTGTCCTCACATGATGGAAGGAGTAAGACAGTTCTTTACATTCTTTTTCCAAAGGGCTCAAATCCCACTCATGACTGCCATCATGATCTAATCACCCCCCAAAGACCCCCCCCCACCCTACTAATATCGTCACCCCGGGGGGTTAGGATTTCAACATATGAATGAGGGGCACACAAGTATTCAGACTAAATGAATTTTAGGTCCTTCCCAGATCTAAAATGCCATGCCACACTTGCATTTCTTTTTTTAAGATTATGGAACTTCAAAATAGATGAACCATGGCCCACAGTGGGAAATAAAATATATTGAACCATATAGTCTAAAATAGTCCTCAAGAAAGTTTGATGCAAATCACATTAATGATACACAAAATGGCCCAAACGCTTCTCTCTGATAACTTATAGAACTAGTATCTTTTAAAGGGAGCAAAAGGGCTGGGCGTGGTGGCTCATGCCTGTAATCCTAGCACTCTGGGAGGCCGAGGCGGGTGGATCCTTTGAGCTCAGGAGTTCGAGACCAGCCTGAGCAAGAGCAAGACCCTGTCTCTACTAAAAACAGAAAGAAATTAATTGGCCAACTAAAAATATATAGAAAAAATTAGCCGGGCATGGTGGGGCATGCCTGTAGTCCCAGCTACTTGGAATGCTGAGGCAGGAGGATCGCCTGAGCCCAGGAGTTTGAGGTTGCTGTGAGCTAGGCTGATGCCACTCTAGCCTGGGCAACAAGAGTAAGACTCTGTCTCCAAAAAATAAAAATAAAATAAAAAAATAAAGGGGGAAAAAGCATACTATTATCCCCTTTTTTAGTGCCTAGAATAAAACCATGCAGATCTTGAATCTTTCTGTCCATGGTATTGAAAAGACCAAGTTCACAAATGATTTAGCCCATTTCTCAAAGGTCTCAAACTTCTGTTGACTATGGCACTTTTTTTTTTTCCCCAAGACAGAGTCTCACTCTCTTGCCTGGGCTAGAGTGCCATGGCATCAGCCCAGCTCACAGCAACCTCAAACTCCTGGGCTCAAGCAATCCTGAAGCCATGTGCCACCATGCCCAGCTAATTTTTTTCTATATATTTTTAGTTGGCCAATTAATTTCTATTTTTAGTAGAGACGGGGTCTCGCTCTTGCTCAGGCTGGTTTCAAAC
>VSMD01047823.1:0-22704 GCA_008750895.1 Mirza zaza
TTTCTTTCTTTCTTTCTTTCTTTCTTTCTTTCTTTCTTTCTTTCTTTCTTTCTTTCTTTCTTTCTTTCTTTCTTTCTTTCTTTCTCTCTCTTCTTTCTTTCTTTCTTCTTCTTCCTTTCTTTTCTTTCTTTCTTTCTCTCTCTCTCTTTCTTTTCTTTTCTTTCTTTTTTGAGACAGAGTCTGGCTTTGTTGCCATGGCTAGAGTACAGTATTATTTGCATTAATAGAATAAGCCATGTGAATGCATTTTATAGTTCAGTCTGCTCAAGAACTAGAGGATCTTGCAGTCAGACACCCACTGCTTTTTATGTTTGTTTGCTTTGAGACAGAGTCTCACTCTGTCGCCTGGGCTAGAGTGCCATGGCATCAGCCTAGCTCACTACAACTTCAAACTCCTGGGCTCAAGCTATCCTCTGCCTCAGCCTCCCCAGTAGCTGGGAGTACAGGTGCACGACACCATGCCCGGCTAATTTTTTCTATTTTTAGTAGAGATGGGGTTTCACTCTTGTTCAGGCTGGTCTCGAACTCCTGACCTTAAGCAATCCTCCTGCCTCGGCCTCCCAGAGTTCTAGGATTACAGGCGTGATCCACAGCGTCAACCTGGGCCTTTGTCTTAAAGGATCATTGTAAAGGCAGGTAACCCAGGGGGCCATTTGGAACTGTTGAAGGCCATGCTAGACTAGTGTGCAGCCAAAACGACCACAAAAGAACTAAAAGTCTTAAGCATTACATACTTTTCGATGTAGATGGTCTACTGGAGACCATTTTGTTCTTGAGGAGGCGAAGGCCTTAGCAGGTTGCTCATGCAATACATCTCCTTTGGTTTTGTCCGGAAGAGCATGGACTTCCAGAAAAGTGTCCTCTTGCTTGCTGCTGTGCCTTAAGTCCCTAAACTTGTTTCAGTCGGCACATTGAACCTCTCTCCCGATTGAGATGTGATGGAAAATTGTTGGTGAGACCCCCTCTGTGAACCCCCACGTGCCTGAGTAGACAAGTCCAGGGACAGTTGTTCAGCCAAGCACAGGAAGGCATTGAGAGGAAGCGCTGGACAAACCTCCCCACAGCAGATCCCAGAGGGCTTCTGTGACTTTCTCAAGCCCACAGAGTGACAGGTGGCACAGACTGGGCAAGGTTGAGGCCAAGGTTGAGGAGCCTTTTAATGTTAGAAGGTCACATTCATTTAGCTATAATCAAATAAGGCTGCATTCAAGAAACTTCAATTAGATATACTTAAAAATGTATGTTATTTTGTAAAAATCTAACTACTATGTATGTAATAATTTCAAAAAATGAAAACTATTTGTGAATTTTAAAGTTAACCTTTAAATGACTTTTTTGTGTCTACTTTTTGTTGGAAAGCATTGGAATATTTGGTTGCAGCATGGAGGTCCCCAGTTTCAGTTGATCCTCTACCTGGGTATCAGTGATTTGTAACCGTAAGGGCATCTTGATTTGGGTCAGGTAGGAGCATGTAGATTTGCACCAATAAGTGGTTGAAAAGCAAGAAAGCATTTTTGGGGCATATTGCCAAAGGCGTAGGTATTCTGCATTTTTCCATATTTCAATTGGATCTTTCTTAGCATCAAACAATGACTTTAAAATGTCATCCACAGAGAGTTCAATCAATTCCATCTACGGTTCTTTAGGTGCCTTGGTGATATAAACTAGGTGAGGCTGAAATGCTAATTTGAGTGTGATGTCATGATTCTCAAAATCAGTGAACCTTTCATTGTATTCTCCAGTTAATAGGTCTATAACAGCTGTGTATTCTTCAAATGATTTGCTTATATCATCCTGCTCATCAATGACCTTTGCTAACTGGGGAAAATGTTTCCTTTTGAAGGAGTGTTTTGAAAAAACACAGCTTTGTTTGAAATGCTTGTATTTTTTTTTTTTTGCCACATATCATATATAGACTTAGTTTTACCTTGCAAAGAAATATTCAAGTCGTTTTGATTTGACATAGTATCACAGAGAAATGCTGCATTCCTATAGAAATCTTCTCTCAATAATTTCCATTGCTGATTCTGTTCTTCACGAAATTTAACTATCCTTGCAGAGATAAAATTTTGGCTAATACCTATCCCTGCAATAGCCAACATACTTTAGAATGATATGGCAAATCCACACTGAAAACCTCATCCTTCAATTTTAGCATGTTAAAAAACTGATGATGCCATGATGCATTTGCAGGAAAAAAAAAATATATATATATTAGCGTATTATGGGGGTAAAAGTGTTAAGGTTACATATATTGCCCATGCTCCCCTCCCCCCTTGAGTAAGAGCTTCAAGCGTGTCCATCCCCCAAATGTTGCACATCTTACTCATTTGGTTGTATATACCCATATTTGCAGGAATGTCAACAATATTTATAACTTGTTGCAAAGTGTCACTAAAAATAGTAGTAGCATTAGCACAGAGATTTTGCTGATGCAAGATACAATGAAAAGAAATGAGAGCATCTGAATCTACTAATCCTTTTTAATCTATGCAAAAAATCCTTCATGTTTTCCTGTCATGGAAGGTGCGCCTTCAGTATATGCACTCAATAAATTTACCAAATTCAGTCCAACTTCACAACCTTTATCTCGAAAGTTGTTGAAGATACCTATTCCCCATGTTCTGTTTGCAAGAGTCCCCAAGGCGAGTAACTCTTTGTAGCCAAGAAAATCTTCTGTTATGACCCAAATGAAGAATAAAACCTGCACAGAGTCAGTAGTATCAGTTGATTCATCCAAAGCGATTGAATAATATATATTTTCCTTATGAAGTATTGCATGAAGTTATTCTGTTAAGTTGAAGGCTAATTCATGCTGCCCATCAGTTATGGTTCTCCTTGAAAGAGGCAATTGTTTGTACTTTGAAGCGTTATTGGGGTCTAAGCATCCTACAACTTTGACAATGCACTCTTTCACAATTTCTACATTACTGCTTCCCTTTTTCCCCCAAGTATGTAAGCTACTTTATGAGTTGCTTCAATGGCATTGTTTCCAGGTCTCCCTGCTGCTTGAAATAATTGTCTTTGCTTTTGCTTTTCATCTTTTAATATCTGCGATACAACCTTTCACGCCTCTGTTTCTAATTTAAAATATGTGTGGTCCTTATCAGTGTTATAATGCTGGTGAGCATTGAATTTATTTAATGTTGATATTGCAGTATCACGAAGCAAGCAAATCATCTTATCTTTAGCAAAGATAATATTGCAATTATTATTGCAATAATAATATTGCAAATTAATAAACAAAATAATATTGCAATTCCCAATTCTCATAAAAAATCTGTTTTCTTCCTTCAGTGCTCTCTTGGTCTTTTTTGACATGATGGGCTGTTAGGCAGACAGAATTAAAAAATACTGTCAAGCTGTGCAGCTATTCACAAATTCCACCTCAAACAGAAACACAGTGCACTGTTGTCAAAACCTGATAACAGACTGGCGTACTGGATCCCATAAACTCTCGGCCAACCAGCCTTGTGAGGCAGTGGCGCCAGTCAGGTGGGGAAAGTTTGAACTAAACCATGAGCATAGCAGCCATCAATTTAGCCCTTATGGCTTGCTGATGTTCTAATTGTGCTAATCAATCTGGGAGGATTATTTCATTGAAACTTATTTGATTCTTTTTTTTTTTTTTGAGACAGGGTCTCACTCTTGTTGCCCTGGCTAGAGTGCCGTGGCATCAGCCTAGCTCACAGCAACCTCAAACTCCTGGGCTCAAGCAATCCCCCTACCTGAGGCTCCCAAGTGGCTGGGACTACAGGCATGCGCCACCATGCCCGGCTAATTTTTTCTATATATTTTTCGTTGGCCAATTAATTTGTTTCTATTTTTAGTAGAGATGGGATCTCGTTCTTGCTCAGGCTGGTTTCGAACTCCTGACCTTGAGCGATCTGCCCGCCTCGGCCTCCCAGAGTGCTAGGATTGCAGGCATGAGCCATGGCCCCCGGCCTATGTTAATTTTAAAAATAAAATACAAATATAAAAGATGAACACAAATGTATTAATAAAAATAAAAGGATTTGTTATATAAAATTTATATTCAATCAAAAGGCTGCACTTAAGAACCTAGAAGGCCACAATGTGGCCTTAAGGCTGCAGGGTCCCCACCTCTGGCTGAGGCTCTTACTTCAACATATCCAGTCCCTAGGACTTCAGACTTGGTGATTCCATGAATGGGTCTTGACTGAATTTGAGAGACCAAATGAGAAGTAACAGAATAATTAAATCAAATCTTTAGAGGGGAAAAGCATTACTGATGACAAAGGAGTGAGAGTGGGATGGAAACATTTCAAGGGCAGCCTCAGACTTAGATCAGGGCTGTCGGTGGGACTTAAGGCAAACAAGGAACGGGGCACCAGGCGAAATGTTGCAGGTCTAAAGGTGAAGCTCAGTGTTTGGATATATAAAGCTGTCCAAAAAATCCGTAAAACATCTGTTGCAGCTCAGGAACAAAGGGGAGGGAGCAACTGTGAGTGTAGCTCAAATAATGTCACAAGTGAGGACAGAGCGCCAGGCAGAAGGCAGGCCTGGGCCGAGTGTCTGCACACTCCCGTGAACCGCAGGCATTTCAGCAGAAACAGGAAGGAAAAACAGGTGAACCGGCTGTTGTCTAGAAAACAAGTGGAAGAAAGAAATTCAAATTAAAGGACTGATGCTTTGTTAGTTTATAACCTACATAAAAGACAATTAGAAGCTCTGGCTATCAGATGGGCAGAAACTAGAGTTTTATCTGTTCTTTAGTTTTACAAACTTCGTTAATAAATCATTATATTTTTACTGAAAAAGTACACCATGTACATTGTAAAAATTTTAACTATACATCCCCATTACAGGTCCTTAATTACGGTTCCCAAATCCTCAAACTCTGAAAATTAAAGCTAAAAAAAAATCTTTTAAAAATTTTTTCTTGGAAAAGAAAATCTCAAAGTGTGGGTGAAGCACAAGGTTATTAGGCATGGGTGGTACTTTACCAAATACTCACAAAACCTGAACTGACATGAAGCTGTTTTGGGTTTTAGGTTTCTCATTCAGTGTGATGATTATTTTTTCTTTTTTGCTGGGGACCTATTAATGCGTTTGATTCTGGGCAGCTTTTTGGCTTTCCTTTCAAATATATTTTATTGCCCGTGGCTTGAGAAACAGCCATTCAAGATATGTCTTGGACTTCACTTTTGGCTTAAAGCAGATGTTTCCATTATTCCAGAATTGTGGCCCAAAGATGAGACGGGAACTAAACAAGTGCTTAGGGGAAGAGCGGCAAAATAGAGGTAGGATAACTTGCCATGTTCTGGATCATTCCCCAGTTGCCTTCTTCTCTGATTCTAATTCTTTTTTTTTTTTTTTTTTGTTTGAGACACAGTCTCGCTTTGTTGCCCAGGCTAGAGTGAGTGCCGTGGCGTCAGCCTAGCTCACAGCAACCTCAAACTCCTGGGCTCAAGCAATCCTGCTGCCTCAGCCTCCCGAGTAGCTGGGACTACAGGCATGTGCCACCATGCCTGGCTAATTTTTTCTATATATTTTAGTTGGCCAATTAATTTCTTTCTATTTATAGTGGAGACGGGTCTCACTCTCGCTCAGGTTGGTTTCGAACTCCTAACATCAAGCAATCCGCCCTCCTTGGCCTCCCAGAGTGCTAGGATTACAGGCGTGAGCCACCGCGCCCGGCCTGATTCTAATTCTTTAGTATTCAGTTAGCATTCAGTGGAGTGAGAAGAAGGATCCTTTCCCATCCAGAACTTTTCACATCCAGAAATAGTAAATCACTTTATATATCTATTATTAATACAACCTCTGCATCACTTGCTGCGTGGGCTCTCTGCAGTGCTTCCTGGGATGTTCCCGTTTGTACCTGGATATCGTTACCTGCCTGAGCCTCGAAGTGTCCTTCTTCCTCATGCGACCCTCCTTGTGAATATGCCACTACAGAATAGGTCAAGGTATTAAAACAATAACATACATTATAGGCCGGGCGAGGTGGCTCACACCTGTAATCCTAGCACTCTGGGAGGCCAAGGCGGGACAATTACTTGAGCTCAGGAGTTCGAGACTAGCCTGAGCAAGAGCGAGACACCGTCTCTATTAAAAATAGAAAGAAATTAGCCAAAACAACTAAAAACAGAAAAAATTAGCCAGGCACGGTGGCGCATGCCTGTAGTCCCAGCTGCCCGGGAGGATGAGGCAAGAGGATCACTTGAGCCCAGGAGTGTGAGGTTGCTGTGAGTTAGGCTGATGCCACGGCACTCTAGCCTGGGCAACAGAGTGAGATTCTGTCTCAAAAATAAAAAAAAAATACATTATATAACATAGATATGAATGAATCTGTACATAATATATTGAATGAGATATCATAGATAATGCACGTAGCACATTTCCTGGCATTCTATGAAGACTTCCACAACTGTGCATTACTATTATGTTATTAATATTATTGTTCTAATGCCCAGAAGAATCTCCAGGCAACAGTGCCATCTTGCCATGTGCATTTACTTCACTAGTGACTCTGGGCTCGGCCATCTCGACAAGTGTTTTCTGATGCTTGTCGCTTGGGCCAAAGCCAATGGACTCCCCCATTCTTCTGGAACTTACAGAGGATGCTGATTTGCAACATCTCTAGGTCTCACCCCACACTGCACTGTCATCTAGGTGACTGGCACACTCCCTCCCTAAGGGCAGATGATTTTAAACAGCATGCAAAATTTAGAGTAGAAAAGCCTCTCAGATTTATTCCAGAAGAACAGCCACATTCCCTCTTTATAGAGCATAGCACTATTATCTCTCTTTTTTTTTTTTCCTCTTCCAAAGAAAGCCCACCTTCCCGATCCCACAAGGGAAAAACAACTGTAACTCTGAGAACACCTCCACATGTTCCAAATTTGGCTGCCTTCTTGCCTCTCCCAACAGCAAACTCAAAAAAGTTACACCTTTGTTCTCCTGGGATAATTTATATAAGCTATGAATTATTTAGCCTTTTAACCCGTGTAGAGGGTTTCATTTTTCATTATTATATTAATAACCAATGCTTCTTGTAGGCAAGTTGGAAAATATATGAGTTGCTATAAATGAAATAAAGAAAGGAAAATCATGTATAATCTCAACATCTAGAAACTGCTCTGTTAGCGCAGTAATGCATGGACTTCCATATTGTCTCACTGACTCCACTTCTCGGGGTAGGATTATAGTGTACATACCGTTTTAACCTGAATTTTTATATTTTAATTTAAAATATTTTGAAAAACTTTGCATGTTAATAAAATTTGATGGAACCCCCAATATTGGTGCCCAATCATAGAAGGGGAGGAGGTAAGGTTAATGAAAAATAGTCTTACTGTTGACTCTTCAGTATCTACCGAGAATCCAAAACTAGACAAACATCGCTATAGTGGAGAGGCCATGTTCAATGACTCAAGTAGGTATATACCACAGTCTGTGATTATTATCTTCTTGTTTGTTTAATTTCTTTTTCTTTCTTTCTTTCTTTTTTTTTGAGACAGAGTCTCACTCTGTTGCCCAGGCTAGAGTGCCATGGCGTCAGGCTAGCTCACAGCAACCTCAAACTCCTGGGCTCAAGCGAGCCCTACTGCCTCAGCCTCCCGAGTAGCTGGGACTACAGGCATGCGCCACCATGCCCGGCTAATATTTTCTATATGTTTTTAGTTGGCCAATTAATTTCTTTCTATTTTTAGTAGAGTCGGGGGGGGGGGGGTCTCCCTCTTGCTCAGGCTGGTTTCGAACTCCTGACCTTGAGCAATCTTCCCGCCTTGGCCTCCCAGAGTGCTAGGATTACAGGCATTACAGCTACAGCGCCAGGCCTTGTTTGTTTAATTTCTATCTCATTCATTGTCTATCATTCCCCACTAGAATGTAAGCACAACACCCAACACATTGTAGGTCTTCAATAAATATGTTTTGGTGAATGAGTGAGTGAATTATTAGATTCATAACCTCACTTGATGTCACATAACCAAATACATTGTGGTAAGGCAGTGCTTACCAAATTCCTATGGGCTCCCCTGCATTTCCTAGCATGCCTTTCAGAGAGGTTGTAGCTTGTGACAAGTTCTGGCCAATGGACTGTGAGTGGGAATAACCTTTGTTACTTGTGGACTTGGGCAATTAAGAGCTGGTAATGGGTGGCTCACGTCTGTAATCCTAGCACTCTGGAAGGCCGAGGCCAGGGAACTGCTTGAGCTCAGGAGTTTGAGACCAGCCTGAGCAAGAGTGAGATCCCAACTCTACAAAAAATAGAAAAATTAGCCGGGGGTGGTGGCGTGTGCCTGTGGTCCCAGCTACTAGGGAGGCTGAGGCAGGAGGATCACTTGAACCCAGGAGTTTGAGGTTGCTGTGAGCTAGGCTGACGCTACAGCACTCTAACTGAGGCAACAGAGTGAGACTCTGTCTCAGAAGAAAGTTGGTAATATAATGATTCCTGCATCTCTTTCTTTTCCTGACTCAGGACATTGGAGGCTGGGTGTTTCAGCTGACATAGCTACCCAGTGGAATAAAGACATCCAAAACACATTAGGTTTTATATAATTGAGAAATAAAGCTTTTTTGAGTTAAGCCACTGATATTTTAGAGTTTGCCTTTTGGGGAATTACTGAAACGTAGCCAAGACTATCCTGACACATCCAGATAGAAAGCCAGAATTAGAAATTTGCTCTGTGGCTGTAAAATTAAACACATTTAATTGATATAAATAGGATATAGCCTGTGATTTTAACCTCATGGTTTTATTTGCTTATTCAATTTTAAAATGCCCACCCTGAAGTACTTGGCCAAAAGCAAAGGATATAAAACCTGAAAATGTTCTGAATATAAATTCAATTTCTTCAGATGTGTCATGGATTTGAAATGAAATAACTTAATATGCTATTTAGACTATTTCTATCGTAAATTCTAATTTTACCTAACCCATAAGTTGTTTATAATTTCCGAACAGGCACAATTCCCTTACAGCTGTAAAAGGAAAAAAAATATGTATTCCAGGGGTTTCATATTTTAGGCTGACAGCAGCAATGATGGCACATAGCAGGGAGAGAGAGAGCTATTGGTCCACTGGGGTCCGTCATTTACTTATTTCAGAGGGTTCCTAAACTCTCAGTTCACCATTATATTCACTTGGTAATTTATTCATGGACTCCAGGATAAAAATATATATATATAAATATATATATTTTATATATATTTATTATATATATATTATATATATATATATATTATTTTATATATATATATTTTATATATATTTTATATATATTTATATATATATAACATTTATATATATATAAATGTTCTATATATATATAACATTTCAGGTTATTAGAGCCCAAATAACTTAATGGTAGAGTTTGTACAGTGCCTAAGAGATGTCACTTTGTTCCACCCCCAAATTTAAAACCTCCTGCAATGCCCATCTGATTCACTGTGTTGACCCAGGGAACTGTAGCACACAGTTTGGGAACCATAGGCCTTTGACTTAATATTGTGGAATTTGAGTAGCCGTATCTTTTGAGAAGTTCACAGACCTCCAGCCTTCCACGAGCCATTTGTTTTATGGTAGAGAAATATCAATATGGACTCATAACGTATCAAAACATAGTAACTTGAACTTCGTGTGAAATTTGGAGCATTGTACTCGTTGTTGTGTGTATTTCACATTTCACCGAAAGAAGTCACCAGAGAAGATGATAAGAGGTGAGTGTCGCTAGACAAAAGAATGGAACGAGCAAGCTGGTTAGTCTCTGGTAATTTCCAGCCTGTTTTCCTGGTTTCTAGGAATTCATGCTCTTGTGGGCTTCCTCTGACCGCTCTGAATAATCTTTCACATTTCTTTGATTGGCTAATCCTTGCTATGGAGCTTTTAATTATTGACATTCTTCAAGTTTTAGTTTCAATTATAGTCTATGAGCAGATGATTCCTAAAACTTAACATTTTTTTCTTATTGGTGTTTCCCTTTTAAAATTTCTGAGTCCTGGCCAGGCACAGTGGCTCACGCCTGTCATCCTAGTACTCTGGGAGGCTGAGGCGGGCGGATAGCTCGAGGTCAGGAGTTGGAAACCAGCCTGAGCAAGAGTGAGACCCCATCAATACTATAAATAGAAAGAAATTAATTGGCCAACTAATATATATAGAAAACATTAGCTGGGCATGGTGGCACATGCCTGTAGTCCCAGCTACTCTGGAGGCTGAGGCAGGAGGATTGCTTGAGCCTAGGAGTTTGAGGTTGCTGTGAGCTAGGCTGATGCCATGGCACTCACTCTAGCCTGGGCAACAAAGCCAGACTCTGTCTCAAGAAAAAAAAATAAAATAAAATTTCTGAGTCCTTCAGTAAAAGCAAGCTAACCTTGACAGCCAGGCCAGGTGTAGGGATCTTGGGGAGACAGGGCAGGCAAGGGTGACTCCCTGGCTTCCTCTCCCTCAGGTCCCGTAAACAGCAGCTGGATCCCCTGGTGAAAATGCAGGTGCCGGGGGCGGGGGGGGGGCAGGTGGTGACCAGCAGTGCAGTGAAGGGGCCCACGGTGAAGCAGGACCCGATGGAGGGGACACATGACCCCCACTTTCCCACCTCGCACTAGAGCAGGTGTTCTCCACCTGGGTGCTCAGGAGAATCACCTGGGAGATGTTTAGCATGCCACTGCCCTACAATGAAACAATAAAACTGGATTTGGGGAGGGGTCCTGGGCATCAGGAAGTTTTAACAGGAGTAGCCAGTTTGAGAACGACCTTGCTGGAGGGAGCTAACCTGAGAGGCAAGTGGAGGTGAGGGTAGGGCAGCGTGACCTTGAATCTCTCCCTGCTCTAACTGCAGGTCCAGGAGACGAGAGCCCGGTCCTTCCAGCAGACATCCTGCCACCACACGCAGCGCAGGAAAAAAACACCAACAGAGAAGGCTGCGGAGCTGAGCTAGGAAGAGAGTCAAATCTTGATGACATCATTTGAGACATTCCGGAAGCTAGCGCTGTTTCTGGAAATGTCAGTTATCTATCCCACACCGTCTCTTTTTACTTGAGCCAGTACAGCTTGGGTTTTCTGCCCTTTGTAAGGGAGACGGGCGAGGGCTACTTGCGTGGCGATTACTCACTACCTCCTTCTTCAACACCAAAAGCTTGAAGGGGTGTTGCATTGTAAGGCTTATATGAAGGGCTTTATTTTTGCTTTGGTTGGCAGAGACTGCTCATTGTAGCCCAATATTTGTCAATGTAATAGCATTTTTTTAGATGAGCTGCTTAGAAAAATAAAGGCAATTCTTAGCCTCCACTGCAGCTGTGCCAATAGGATGCAAGCAGAAGCATGGGGTGGTAGCTAGCGCTCAGAATCCTCAAATGACAGCAAGAACGGGCTTCTTTCACCATCCTTCCTCTCTTTTGCTCTCTGAAACATGGATGTCTCCATCCTCGACTTGAGGATGAGGCCATCCCTCAGGGATGGTGGGGTGCTGAGCCAGATGGGGAGCTCGAGTCCTTTACCGCCCCAGGGAGCACAGCCGTCACGTTGACTCTGGCCTGATACTTCCAGAAATCTTTTATGTGCATGAGAAATAAATTTCTATCTTAATAAGCCAGTGCTATTCTGGGTTTTCTGTCACTCAAAGCTGAATCTAATTCTAACTAATATACCCTATTTAAGTTTCATCTTGATAGATTTGGACCATCACTTTGTGTCTTTGGGTCCTGATGTCATCATTCAACATCTTCTCTACCCCGTCCAGCTCTCTGTCATCTGTTAATGAGATCAGTGTGCCATCTGTGCCCACATCCCAGTCATTAATAAAAATAGGATCGGGAAAGTGCTAAGGACAGCAGCCTCCAGCCTGCTCCAGAGGGTTCGATTAGGAGCCTGGTCGTCCGTCTGGCTTGCCTTTGGATGCAGGAGGGCGGGGTGGAGGGACTCCGAGGAGTTTCAGCCATAGGTCAGTGGGTGCCAAACTGTAGCATCAGGACCACCCAGAGGGCTGTGATCCCAGGTTGCTGGGCCCCACCCAGAGAGTTTCTGATTGAGTACACGTGGGGGAGGCCCACGGATCTGTAGTTCTAACAAGTCTCAGGTGATGCTGAGACTGATGGTTCAGAAACCACACTTTGGCAACGATCACCTTAGCTGGAAGGCGAACTTCGAGAGAGAGGGAATATTTAGAAGTAGTTTGACTATGGAAGGTAAGTCCTTGAGGAGACAAGACGAGCGCACCACAGGGTTTCAGGGGATGGCCAGGCTCTGATGGGACCGGGGCACTGGTCGTGGCTTCCCGAAGGAGGCCAGCAGAGCCAGGCATGGGATGAAGGTAAATGGGTTGCGTTACTTGTTAGCTATGCGAGGAGAAATTCTGAAAGAGCAACAGGCAGACCCAGGCCCAGCTGAGTAGCTGTTAAGGGAGTAAATGACCTAACCTTGGTATTAGTACATTATCAAGAACATCTGAACATGAACCTATAAACAGCTCCAGGGAGCAGGTGGCACTGTATTCATCAAGATGTCTCCGGCCCAGTGAAGTGCTCGGTGAGTGCTCAATTCACATTTAACGATAAATGAGCATGCGGAGTTCAATTTGTAGCTTATGTTCACCCCAAACAAAACAGCAGTTTGTTCGTTTGTATATGGGTGCGTTTTGCATTACTTTTATTTTTTTATTTTCATTTTTTTGAGACAGAGTCTCTCTTTGTTGCCCAGGCTAGAGTGAGTGCTGTGGCGTCAGCCTAGCTCACAGCAACCTCAAACTCCTGGGCTCGAGCAATCCTCCTGCCTCAGCCTCCCGAGTAGCTGGGACTACAGGCATGCGCCACCATGCCTGGCTAATTTTTTCTATATATTTTGAGTTGTCCAATTAATTTCTTTCTATTTTTAGTAGAGACTGGGTCTTGCTCTTGCTCAGACTGGTTTCGAACTCCAGACCTTGAGCGATCCTCCCGCCTCGGCCTTCCAGAGTGCTAGGATTACAGGCGTGAGCCACCGCGCCCAGCCTATTATCACACCTTTAAAGTAAGAGCCTGTAAAATGTGTAACTACCAAACCCTGACATGCAGTTTTCTCTCTAATGTTGAGTTACAAGAAATTCTAGTAGGTGCTGCCTCATGAACACAGTTTTGACTTTCTTCTCCCTGGAAATGTGAAAAATACGGGAATAAATCTGTGGGCATTTTGAATGGCTTCACACCCAACCACAGAGACGGGTTGGCCTGAAATCACTGCTGGTTCTGAGACGAAGTGAAGACCAGTAGAAAGTCAGAGGACAGCTTTGTCACTACAACAGGTCCGCACAGCCGAGGGTGGTGTGTGACCGACTGTCCCAATTTGCCTGGGACTAAGAGGAATACCAGGGTGTGGGATTTTCACAGCTACACCTGGGATAGTCCTGGGAAAACCAGGACAAGTTGGTCACTCTTGCAGGGGCTGCTCGTGTTGGAGGAAAAACCCCGAAACAGTAGCGAGCACAGTAGGACTGCTGTTTTGATTCATGGTGGGAAGCAAAGCTGACCTCGCAGATGTGGGGCTAGTGTAGTGCAGTTGAATAATACTCCGAAGGGCTTAGTTTAATGCTCCGCTATCACTTAAAATACTTTTTGAACAAAGGGCCCTCATTTTCATTTTTCTGTCAGGCCCTCCAAGTTATGTAGCTGGTCCACAAGTCATGCAGGAAGGGAACTGGGTTCTCCTGTTTTTATTCCTCTTTGGCCTGACAAGAGACAGGTTCTCTCCCCCTTTCTCCTCTCTCTTCCATTCACCATCCTGGCCTCTTTCTGGTTAAAGTAAAACCTAGGCAAAGCATTGCTCTATCGGTTAAGTTTTTGAAAAGGCCACACCAACTAGTCACAAGCGGTAGTGTTTAAAACAATTAACGTGGTTTAAATGCAGCATTTCCACCCTGGATGAGTTTCTCCCAGCAAGACAAGCCAGCAGGAGAGGGGACAGGTGGAGTATTCGGAAGAGTTCGAGAAAGTGTGGCGGCAACATCAGCTGAGGCCAGGGCAGGGGGAGAAGCCACAGGCAACTCCATATCAAAGGGAGAACCCTGAGCACAGATGAAAGAGGTGATAATTGTAAGTTGAGAGAGAGAGAGACAGAGTTTTATAATAGAGGCGATAATAACAGGCACTTAGCTGGAAACCGAGGGAGAGTTCCATTGGGGGGGGGTGTGCGGAGAGTGGCCCAGGGAGGTCCCCTGACGATCGCTCCAGAAGCTCTATGCTATGGAAATTTTAATTCTCTCCAGGGTATTTGTCCTTTCCCTCTTGGATGTTAAAATCGCCAATTTCAAACAAAGGGTGTCTTGCGGCTGTATTTACTTATGCTTTTGTCATTTTAAATGTGGACTGTAGGGAGGACGGGGACAGTGTGCGAGGAGATTTGAAGCAGGACGCCTGCATGAGGTTGCAAAGGTCACCTTGGGGCACCGGCCGAGCCCCTGCTGCGTCCTCGCCTTGACCGCGCCCCCTGCGGGGAGAAACGCCCGGGGCGTGGGGGCGCCGCCAGCCGGGGAGGTGAGCGCGGTCCCTGCAGCGCCCGCCCGCGGCGGGGACGTCTCTGTGGCGCGGCCTCCCCTGCGCCGTCCCGGTCACCTGAGCTCCGCAGCTCAGAAAGGTAGGTGGCGCAGGGCCCGCTCGTGAAAACGCACTCTTTGAGGTTTTAAGTGTGTTTCTCTTACTGTCTTTGCATGGCTCAGAAGTCAAAGGCATCCGGGAGTAGAGGGTGAGGCTCGGGTCTGCAGAGTTGGACTCAGATGTGGGGTTCTGCCCCAGGCTCCCCTCTCCCGGTTTCTCTGTCCCCATCTGTCGCAAGTGAGGCAAAGCACCCTGCTGCCTTGGGGTTGTGGGGGAGAAGGATTCTCTAAGCACAAGGCATGACCTGGCTGGAAAAGGATGATGTTTAAAGCTCAGAAAACTTGGCAGAGTGTGTGTGTGTGTGTGTGTGTGTATATATATGTGTGTGTGTGTGTGTATATATATATGTGTGTGTGTGTGTGTGTGTGTATTTGGTCCTCCAGTTATATTAAACTGAGTGATGAATGACTTCCAGGCAATGAGGCAGAAAAGCAAAATAGTGTTTCCAAGTGGCTGCCAGTACAACCAGAGGAAAGGACACCGAAGCCAGGTCCCCTACTGCCTTCTTGCTGAAATGCCCTTACGTCGTAAAAGTTGCCCCTCTTTTAAGCTCTGATCTAACGGTGTTAAAACTCAGGACAGGGTGACTGATAAGTGATTTTAAAATTATTTGTGCATATCCAGACGGTTCTAGAAGTAACTTTTATGAAGTAGTATACGTTTAAAAAAAATTACTGGGGTATTTGTGAAGTTAACTCACATCTGCCAAGGAAAATAGACTATATTTGTCTGATAGGGTAAAACTCTCCCAGCAAGGTAAATATTTAAAATATTTAAGAAAATGATGACAGTGTAAACATTTTATGAAAGATGTAATTGAAATGATTGCATGGCAAATATTTAATCTTAAGATATGCATACATTAATTTTGTTGCCTTTTGAAACACATCTTAAGACTTTATTTTCTAGCCTTGGTATATGACAACTTTTTTTCATTTTCATCTATTTTTAGCAGATAGTTTTACTGAATCGTCCACCAGAGGGCAGTATTTGATAAGGATTTGATAAAAACATACATTGTAATTCATTGAAATCATGTAAGTTTTATGTTTTATTAACAGTAATGTTAGTAGAAAGTACTTCCATCAACAGAACTGAAGTAAGGAAGCTATGCATGCTTGGTTTCCACATGGGGTAAATGGTTCTTAAAGCAGCATATACTAAGTTGGAAAAGGGTGTGTTTGTTTCATAGTTTTTGAGATGAAACAAGCAATCAAAGGAACTAAAAACGATTTAGGTAGTACTTTACAAGCCCTGGATTGATCCCATTGGCTTGCTAAAAAGGAGTTTGGTTGTTTTAACTCAATCTCCAACACATTATTTATCCTCCCTGGGAAACCATCCAGATTTGGCCGCATTCCATATGCTAGAAAAAGCTCAGAGCCGGAGCCAACTGTGGCTTTGCCTGAGGTGGCAGGACAGCACGAAGAGAGGTTGCAGGCTGGCTTCTAGGAGCCAGAAACATCAGAGCCACACCCGTGGGGCCATTGTGACTGGGAGGTGGTAGGGAGTTTATGCCTGGCTTATACAAGGCTGTCAATAAATGTTGGTTTCTCTTCTATTCACTTGCCGTGCAATTATTTCCTACCTGGTGGTGGTCCTTTTGTTTGTTGTATTTACAATTAAAAAAAAATTGGACACATGCACATGATAAACATTACAAGATGCTATATAATTAAAAATGTCTTTCCAACCCCATGTACAAGACCCATTCTCCAGAGGTAAAAACATCAGCAATGATTTCTGTATATTATTCAGAAAATTTCCATGCAAAAACATGTCTATATAGACATATTCAATACAAATTTTCATACAAATAAGAGAAAACTATATAGACATTACTCTACATCTTGCTTTTTTTTTGGTCAACAGTTCATCCTAGAAATCTCTCAATCTTATTTCTTAACTTTTTTATTTCAGTGAGACATGTTTCCCCATGGAAAGAATTATTATTTTTTCTTTCCCCTTTGCCTCATAGTGTCTGAAAGAGTACTGTTAACATACTAGGTGTTGGCCAGGCGTGGTGGCTCATGCCTATAATCCTAGCACTCTGGGAGGCCGAGGCAGGCGGATTGCTTGAGGTCAGGAGTTCGAAACCAGCCTGAGCAAGTGCGAGACCCCCTCTCTACTAAAAATAGAAAGAAGTTAATTGGACAACTAATATATATAGAAAAAATTAGCCGGGCATGGTGGCGCATGCCTGTAGTCCCAGCTACTTGGGAGGCTGAGGCAGTAGGATTGCTTCAGCCCAGGAGTTTGAAGTTGCTGTGAGCCAGGCTGACGCCAGGGTACTCACTCTAGCCTGAGCAACAAAGTGAGACTCTGTCTCAAAAGAAAACCAAAAACATACTAGGTGTTTAAAAGCCATTCTGGGATCAATTAGCTGGCATGTCAATCTGTTCCTGGCAAGGTGAGACAAGGAAGAAGGAAGGGTTATAATTGCATTGGAGAATTTGTTTTGTTCATTTCCAAAAAAATGAGAAGTGGAAAGAGTACATTGGGTCTTTTCTAGTATTTTTCTTAGCCTCTGATGCTTGAACTTGACTGCAAATGCTTGCATTATTTTGGTGTGTGGGTTGTCCAAGCTCCCCTCATTTGTCATTCAGCCGTTGGATTGGCAAATCTTCCTAACCTTGTTGTTAATGACTGGATGCTCTGTGATAATAGGGCACGTAGGGATCCCCAGAAACCAAAGATGACATTCACATAGGTCTAATGGTTCCTTACTATACAGCCCTGACGCTTGTCCTTCATTTTAAAGATTGTATATTAGGATAGTCAAAATCACATTCAAAAATCTTACTACTATTTACACCGTAACTTAAAAATTAGCTTTTATAGCTAAGTTTCTTAGGTTGGGATACTATCACAGTGAATCTGGAATGTCTGTGTCCCTCCAGGGATCCATGTGTCAGCAAACTAGACTGCTTCCAAAATGTGCCCCCACTTTCTTGCCGCTGGGCCTGTTTCTTTGTCCTCAGAACTTCCACCAGCACCTTAAGGCAAGCTTCAGTGCTCCCATTTGCACTCAAGCCACAAGAGTACACCCTGCGCAGAGTCGTGCTCGGGGCTCTGGGGAAACACCATGGATAAGGCATGGTTGCTTCCTGCCAGCAGCCCTGTGGGTGATGGGGACCATGGCCACGTGGGCAGAGCTGAGATGGAGGCCTCCAACGAGCAGCAGAAGGAGACAGGGAGCCGTCAGTTGTTAATAATACTGGGGATGAATTTCTGGTTTCCCAGAGGTGACACTGGAGATGGTTTTCCAAGAGTTTGAGGGCCTTGGTGGGCCATTTGCCATGGTGGAACAGAAGCCGTAGGTATTTTCCAAGGGTGATGGTGGACATTCTGTGTCTAAAGGACGGGGTGTGGGTGGGAAGAGGCTGGAGGTGGACCAGGGTCAGATTCTGTTTTCTAATAGAACGTGAATTCCTTGAGGGCAAGGGTATAGTGACAAGTATTTGTATCCTGGCAACTAGTGCAGTCCTTGAAATATGGAAAGTAACAACAAATATTTATATCAATTATGTAGCAGTTATCGAGACTCTGTTTTTGAGACTCTGCCTCAAAAAAATTTAAAAAAATTAAAAAAAATAAACGTGGTTAGTGCTAACGATGATGCCACTGTTGATGACAACGATAACGAAAACGATGACGAGGATAATCAGTGTCTCGGTAGGGAGAGGGAGGGAAAATTTGATCATTTAAATATAACCTGGCCAGGCTCGGTGGCTCACGCCTGTAATCCTAGCACTCTGGGGGGCCGAGGTGGGAGGATCGCTCAAGGTCAGGAGTTCAAAACCAGCCTGAGTAGCCTTTAACAGCCTGTCTAAAGGGCGAGTTGTGTGTGGGAGAGGCTGGAGGTGGACCAGGGTCAGATTCTGGAGAGCCCGGGGAGCCATGCTCAGGAACGCAGAATGGAAAACCATGGAAGGATTCTGTGCGAGGGATGATCGGATGGATGAGGATCGTGTTAACTCGAAACGGGGAACGTAAGGTGTCCAGGCAGGGGGAAAGGAGAGAATTACATGGGTCTTGTACACTGAGTTTATGCTGCATCAGGGACCTCTCACTGGTGATTTCCAATAAGATTTGAGGAGCTCAGAGGGGTCAGGAATGGGGATTTGTGAATAAAAGTTTAACGAAAGCATTTGCTCCTCTTCTATCGGGGGGAAAATGATCGTGGGTTATACTTTCTAGCCCTGTTTGCTTGGAGACCTGAGAGAAGTGCATGCTGGCCATGTTACGAGGTGACACCGCTATGGTAGGAGTGACCTGGGATTTTAAGCTGCATTGTTACTGGGAGGACCAGGCATGGGTGTAACTGCGTGGTGAGAAGGCACAGCTTTGCACTTCCTGAATGCACTGACTCATAACAGCCCACTCCTTTAGTTGGGACCTGGAACTTATGGCTTTGGGACTATTACAGTAGAAATGGTTCTTTTTTTTTTTTGAGATAGAGTCTCACTCTGTTGTCTGGGTGGCATCAGCCTAGCTCACAGCAACCTCAAACTCCTGGGCTCAAGCAATCCTGCTGCCTCAGCCTTCCCAGTAGCTGGGACTACAGGCATGCGCCACCATGCCCGGCTGATCTTTTCTATGTATTTTTAGTTGGCCAATTAATTTTTTTCTGTTTTTAGTAGAGATGGGGTCTCCCTCTTAGGCTGGTTTCAAAGTCCTGACCTTGAGTGATCCTCCTGCCTCGGCCTCCCAGAGTGTTAGGATCACAGGCATGAGCCACCTCGCCCGGCCGAAATGGTTCTTGGTGTGTAGGGACCAGGGAGTCTCTTGCACCCCCCTCTGTGTTCTTAGGCCCTTGCCTTGGACCCGTGCCTCTCACCCTTAAAATAAACCCTTGGTCTGCTGGGGTGCTGTTTCCTCAAGGGAAGCCACCACCACGTGAGGCTTCCTGGAGTCCATAAGTTCTCCTGGCGGAGCCAAAGACCACCAAGAGTGGCCACTGCAGGAAGTTAAGGTTGAATTTCCTTATATTGTAACATGCAAAAACCCAAACGAAAACAAAACCAAGATCTTCTCTTCCTGCCCAGTAAAGAAGATATCCTGGCTTTGCGTCATCAATGTTTTCTTCTGACAGATTATGCTCAGTTAATAACTGCTACATAATTGATATAAATATTTGTTATTATTTTCCATATTTCAAGGACTGCACTAGTTGCCAGGATACAAATACATGTCACTATACCCTTGCCCTCAAGGAATTCACGTTCTATTAGAAAACAGAATTTTGTCATAGTGTGTGCAAAGGGGAATGAGGAATGAATGACTCACATGGTTGATATTATCTCAGAGCAACAAACATGAACCCTCAGTGAGGACCCACTTTATGTAGGATGCCTTTGTTCTCATCAGATTTTATTTATTTATTTATTTATTTATTTATTTATTGAGGCAGAGTCTCACTTTTGTTGCCCAGGCTAGAGTGCCGTGGCGTCAGCCTAGCTCACAGCAACCTCAAACTCCTGGGCTCAAGTGATCCTCCTGCCTCAGCCTCCCGAGTAGCTGGGACTACAGGCATGCACCACCATGCCCGGATAATTTTTTCTATATATTTGGAGATTAATTTCTTTATAATTTTAGTAGAGATGGGGTCCCGCTCTTGCTCAGGATGGTTTCGAACTCCTGACCTCAAGCAATCCGCCCGCCTCTGCCTCCCAGAATGCTAAGATTACAGTTGTGAGCCACCGCACCCGGCCTATATTCAAATGATCAAATTTTCCTCCCTCTCCCTACCAAGTCACTAATTATCTTCGTCATTGTTTTCGTTATCGTTTTCATCAGCAGTGGCATCATCGTTAGCACTTACCACATGTTTATTTTTATTTATTTATTTTATTTTTTTGAGACAGAGTCTCACTGTGTTGCCCTGGCTAGAGTGCCGTGGTGTCAGCCTAGCTCACAGCAACCTCAAACTCCTGGGCTCAAGTGATCCTTCTGCCTCAGCCTCCCAGAATGCTAGGATTATAGGCATGAGCCACAGCACCCAGCCTGGCACTTACCACATGTTACTGTCCAGTAACAGTACGCAGTCCATTATTTGGATTATTTGATTGAATCCTATTATAGCCTTATGAGGTAACCACTAAGATTTTCCCCATTTTACAGCTAAGAAAACTAAGTTGGCAGAACCAGGGTTCAAAACTAGAAGTCTGACCCCAGAACTCACCCTCTTAGTGACCCCGTCATCCTGTTTCCTGCTGCCACCACCAGAGATGGCTAGGTGGCCTGGGAAATGCGTTCTAGGCATTTATGTGCTTGGGCCATAAAAAGGACAAAACCGTATCTTGCATATGCCCGGAAACAAATTAAAGTGCATTACTTTTCAGACGTTTCATGTGTGCGATGCATTTAGGGTAGTGTAGTAAAAATGTCTAGTTCTTGTTTACAATTATGCTTAGTGAGAAATTGCAAAATGTTCCTCTCGTGTAGGACTTTCAAAACACACATGAACAGACAGAACGTTGGCCCTAAAGTTAGAAATCAGCGTCTAGTATATTTTAGTTAAAACTCAGGCTGTAGGACTTTTTGATTTTACTTTACCATACACAGCTAGCTCAGTTTTATTCTATCTGTGGAAATCTTGGATAATTTTATTTTGAACTTTATGCCTTGAAGAATTTTACAAGTGTTGTTGCAGGTTTAGCTGCAGTGAGGTGTTGTGCATGCTAATACTGGATTTTACCAAGTACAGGAGAGCGGAAAAGCATTTGATCTGTCCAATTTTGCTTGGCGAGGCTGGAAAATTCCAGAAGAGTGTTATTTCTTGTCCCCTTTTTGTAATGGGCTCTCTACACATCCCTGCACTCCCTTCTTCTAATTCACTTGGGGAAAGATAATTTGGTCTCACCTCTGCTCTTCCCCCCACCTCCTGTGTGAGGCTGCCGTGGCTAGGTGGCAGGGAACATTGGCCTTCTCCTTACTCTTCTGTCCCTAAGACCCCACAGCGCCACGGAGACAAGTGCATTTAGGGTAGATGCGTGCTTAAGTAGGGAGTCAATATGATATATTGTCCAAGGGAGTCACCTTTGAGAGTAAAGCAGGGACTATTAGTTATTATATCAGGACACCAGGCACAAGTGGCAGTCCCAGCAAGCTGAGATGAAGGGTCACCTTAGTATAGAAGACACATGTTGAAGGACTGTGGACAGCGGAGGGGAAGCACAGAGCAGGCGACAACGTAACTTTGACTTTAGCTGTGCGCAGCAGCATGCGTCTATAATCCCAGCTACTCGGGAGGCCGAGGCAGGAGGATCACATGAGCCCAGATGTTGGAGACCAGCCTGGGCAACATAGTGAGATCCCATCTTAAAAAAAAAAAAAAAAAAAACCCTGACCTTCTTGAAAGTTCCTCGGCATCCCTACCCTGGGAGATCATCAGGAGGTCTCTGGCTTCTCCAGGCCTCTCCCTGCCGTTTATGGCTCAGTTTTGAGGTGGATTATGGGGGGGGTTGATGTGAAAAGTCATTATCCTGCACAATCCAATACAGTAGCTACTAGCCACATGTGGCCATTTTACTTATTTTTTTTATACAGAGTCTCATTCTGTTGCCTGGGCTAGAGTGCTGTGGCTTTAGCCTAGCTCACGGCAACCTCAAACTCCTGGGCTCAAGCGATTCTCCTGCCTCAGCCTCCTGAGTAGCTGGGACTACAGGCATGTGCCACCATGCCCAGCTAATTTGTTCTATATATATTTTTAGTTGGCCAATTAATTTCTTTCTATTCTTAGTAGAGACGGGGTCTTGCTCTTGCTCAGGCTGGTCCCGAACTCCTGACCTCGAGCGATCCTCCCGCCTCGGCCTCCCAGAGTGCTAGGATTATAGGCATGAGCTACCACGCCCTGCCTCGTGTGGCCATTTTAATTAAATAAAGCAAGAAATTTATCTACCCAGTCACGGCAACCACAATTCAAGTGTTCAGTAGTCACACGTGGCTAGTGGTTGCTGTATTGGACAGCATTGGTGTGGAACATTTCCATCATTGCAGAAAGTTCTACTGGATGGCATTGTGCTCTCCTCTCCTTGCTTGCTTTCCTCGTCTGTCTCTCTCCTCCCTCTCTCTCTCCTCCCTCTCTCTCTCCTCCCTCTCCCTCCCTCTCTC